>JAVJIF010010435.1:0-155764 GCA_038442645.1 Agave tequilana | reverse complement strand
AGTAGCAGCACCTTCCAATGATCCCTTCTTTGTAGGAGCTCGTAAAGACTTTTTACCTCCATGTCCGACCTTCACCTGCCAGACCTTCGTGCAACCATCATCTGAAGAACTAGAAGTCTCTAGACCTGTAACCGTACTACCCTTCAAGTGATAGAGATTATCCCAGCGGATGCCCTTCATTACCACCATCGAGCCTTTGATCATCTTGAGAACACCATCTCGTACAAATATCACAAGACCCAATACTTTCAAAGCTCCAACAGAGATAAGATTCCTTTTGAGTTGAGGTATATACCTCACCTCCTTCAATTCTTGTACTATCCAATCATCCATCTTGATACGGACTGTACCCATCCCTTTTATATTATACGAATGATCATCACCCATGACCGTGTAACATCCATCTAGCTTCTCAAAACTAGAAAAACAGGCCCTGTTCGGGCACACATGATAGGTGCTCCGGTATCTAAGATCCACTCAGCATTATCTAAGTAATCAACTGTAGGATTAGTAACAGAGAGAGAGAATACCGATGAGTCTTCATCCGATCCATCGCCTGTGCGAGATTCGCCTTGGTGTTTGACTCCATCTTCTTATCTTTGGCCTTCGGGCAATCAATTTTCCAGTACTCTAGTTCCTTACACAAGGTGCACTGATTCCTTTTCAGATCTCTGAAGTCTGATCTAGACTTCGATCTTTCCTGATCATCTCTTCCCTTCCTATTGGAACTTCTGCCTCTTACCTCCAATGCCTCTGCTATTGTGCTTCCTGAAGAAAACAGCCGGTTATGTCTCCTTGCTTCATAACTCACAAGAGCAGCAGACACCTCACTATATTTAAGGAATTTTCTTCCATTGATCAATGTAAGAGTAAAGGTCTCATACTCTTCCCTAGGAAGAGAGCTCAAAAGAATTATCGCCTTATCCTCTTCACTGGTCTCCACATCGACATTAACTAGATCTGTAAGAAGTTTCGTGTAGCAATTCAAGTGTTCATTGACGGAGCATCCTCTTTGCATCTGAAAACATAAAGCTTACTCTTCAACTGCAATCGCGATTCTATGCTCTTCGTCAGATACTTCTTCTCCAAGATCTCCCACAGCAATCTCGCAGATGTCTCATGCAACACATGATACTTGATGTCTCGTATTAAATAAGACTTGATCAAGACACACCGCCGGGTTCATCTTGTCCCAATCTTCTTCCGTCATTGATGCGCGCTTCTTCTCCAACCGTAGAGTGTCTTCGAGGTTTGATGCCATCAGCGCATCCATAACCTCACACCTCTACATACTAATGCTGTTCGTGCCGTTGAACTTTACCACATCAATCCTCGGATGTGGATTCATGGATCTCACCGATGTACTTTCTCCAGCCATCTTCTCAACTGATTCCTATAGCAATACGAAAATAAATGGAGTTAGATAAAACAAACTAGATAAAGACAGGATCTTTACCTCCATGTGAAACCCTTAAAGAGTTTCTGAAGCTATCTACTCCTTCAAATTGATTCCTCGAGCAATCTACACGCTGTTTTGAGATCGATACACGATCTGACAAATAGTCCCAATGCCGCTCCGAGATTGACACACGATTTCTGCCAAACAGTAACTAATGCCCTTGAATCAACATACGATCCCATGACTAAGCTGGGATACTCTGATACCAATTATTGTATGCAGGGGACAAACAACCACTCTTGAGGAATCCGCCCACCTGGCGGAGACGTGATGCAGCCGGAGAAGCAACCAACACGACAGAACAACGAACAACAGAGAAAAGCAATCAACACAATATTTAACGAGGTTCGGCAACGTGCCTACGTCCTCGGGACAAGGGAGAGAGAGATTTTATTGATTCAATAATCAATACAAACTAATACAAGAGGAAGACTTAAGGGAATTCTTCAGGGTACTATCCATGAGGGCTCTAGCCCCATTTATAGCCACAGAGCCCCTGGATTTAAGAAACCCAGATTGAATTTGATCTCATCCAGAAAAGGAATCCGAATCCCAAAAGAAAGTCAAAATGACCGACCCATGCCACGGTCGACCACGCCGGTCGACCGCGCCCAACTGAGACTAAGGCCTTATCAGTCGGTCGACCGGGCCGGTGACCGCTCTCTTCCACAGTCGACCGGGCGGTCGACCGGGATAAACCTGTGCAAGTTCGTGCACGCCGGTCGACCGAACGGTCGACCGGCCTCCTCCACCGGTCGACCGGGCGGCCAACCGAGAGCACAATCTGGCCTGCTCCAATGCGCCGTTTCTCGCTCCTTTGATTTTCAATCTCTGTGCTAACTTCCTCTACTCCTCTATCTCCTCTTTCCCACAGCAACTTCTATAAATTCAGATAATGATTGCACCCAAGAGAAAAGTCTTTGCAAACTCTTGTAAAGCAAAGTTTATCAAAGGTGTCAGTACCTGATTGCCGAGAAAATAGAGATAAAGTTAAGAGTTCAGAAGATGTTATCTGAATGAAGGCGTATCTCTGTCTTTCACAATATATCCATGGTAGCATAGCTATGCAGGTCAAACCTCAGGGAAAGATGCGATAGAAGCGTTTTGGTATTATTTTTTCGTTGATTTCTTTTCTGTTTAAGAACTTAGAAAAGAAGGAAATAAAAGGGAAGACTTGTGTTTGGATATAAAGAATTGTTTTAAATTAAAGAAAAGTTCACTGCTTACGAATAATCAACCACCATAACATGTTAATATTTAATAAAGAAAATCTTCACTTTAATCCAACATGATAATTTATCACAAACATCAAGTAAGGCACATAAGATAGAAACAAGAGTATGATTGAACTAACATTAACCAAGATTTAACATTAAAATATCAAGATTATTCATCAATTATAAGATAAAAAAATCACTAGAAATTACTATCAAATCTTAACCCTATTTGAAATAATATAATAAAAGATTATCATTAAAATATCAAAATGTTCATCAATCATAGATTAAGAAAAATAATTTAAAAAGTGCTAACAAATAATTGACCTAGTTCCCATCCTCATGTGCCTTCAAGATTGTTCTAAGGTTTAAACATGCATATGATTCAATTGGGTTTAATTACAAAACATAAATGTGATGGTAGTGATATAATGGCAAATAATGAGAAAGATATCTAACTACTCATGACTAAACTAAGAAAGTATGTATAAGAAAGCATATAAAGAAAGAAAATAAAAAAACAATTAAATATCAATGAAAAGGGAATTAAAAAGAAGAACAAATAAACTTTTATTGAAGCTGTCTTCGTCAATTACAAGAGCTCCCTCCTCTTTTCAATATTTCTCTCTAACTAAAACTAGAAATTACAATGGAGAAGAAACTAAAGAAAAATTCTAAGTTAGATCCCAAGATTCGATCTGAGATACCTTCTGCTCTGCCTCTGGGGTGGTATTTATAGGAAAAATAGGAATTAGAGTTCCATAAAAACTTGTACACGCAACGCCACGCCAACCGCCAAGGGATAGCTGTGGAACTTTTGCCATGTTTTTGCGGCAAAACACGGGAGTCTGGGCCTGCGTTTTGGTGCGTGGCTTCATCTCGCTCATTCACCTAGAGATCTATCCTCTGAATCCTCATTTTAACTTTGAATTTTAATTTATCAACCTTTCCAAGATAACTTAGGAATCAAGTTATCTCTTATTTCAATTTTAAATTTAAATTTTCTACCTTTATCTTTGACTTAGAGTTCAAGCAACCTAATTTGAATTGATGTTCTTCTTTATCTCTGAATTAAGATAGGGATTATCTCTTCTATCCTTCTCTTCCCCTTTATTTCAAATTGATTTAATTTGAAATTCAATTTTATATAGGATAATTGGATATATTAGAAGCTTCTTCTACTCTTATCTTCCTTTTTAAATATCTACACACCATAAACAAAAAAGGGTTAAAATAGAGAATGATCAAGAATAAATGTGCAAATGTGACAATAAATATGCAAAACTGAGATGCAATCACACCCCCACACCTATCTTTTGATTGTCTTCGAGCAAAACTAAAAAGAAAAACTAATCTAACCTAACTCACTTTTCTAGGAACATGATAGCGCTTATCGTGTGTAACAAGCCGTTAAACCTCTAGGTTACTCCTAGAGGACGAGTTTTGTCTCGCGAGAATTTTCAATGAATTACACTCACAATATCCATAAAAGAAAGAAAATTAAAGTGTTAGTACTTTTGAAAACTCATTTTTGAAATTGATAAAATATTTGAAATTTTTTTTGTAAAATCAAGTACTCTATAAGTCTTATGATCATCAAATTATTCATTCCTATACTTAATCTCTATTTAAAAATTTGTAATCAATATAGGTAAGGATTAAAACTGAATTTCTCATCTAGTTTATTATTTAACCCTAAGTCATATGTACTTTTGTGATCGTGAATTTTTGAATCGGGATTCTTCAACTCCAATTTTTCTTATGCCGAATATTAATTTTTTTGAAAGAAGATTAAAAGTATTACCACTTCATTGCCGTTTAAGAACGTTTTTTTAATATGTATAGCTCATCTAATTTTCTTTTGTGTAAGTATCTAGGTTTCTTGAGGCCCTAATACCTAATTAGTTGATTATTAGATGTGTTAATATATATATTATATTTATATATAATTTTTCTCTTAAACTTACCTAATTACCTTTCGCGTAAATATCAACACTTTCTTAGACCAAAGTACCTAGCTAATTAATAATTAGATTTATTTATTTATCATATATATACATATATTCTAAGACACAAAAGTCTTTGTTTTAAATCCTAAGTGTATAAGTGTATGAAGTATGGATATTTCATCAAGGAAAAAATCAAAATTAAATTATTTTTTCAATTTTTCTCCTAATCCTAGAAATTAAATAAATAATCTTATTTTGATCAAATATTAAGAAATCTTAATTATGATTTTCATATTCCTTAAAATTAACTTAATTACTTACGAAAATAATTAAAATATTATTTTCTTTTTCAAAAAGTTTTTTTTAAATAAAAAAATTTTGTTAGTAAACCTACCTATGTTAATATGTTAGTAAACCCTCCCCACACCTATCTCATGCATTGTCCTCAATATATGAATGAATTCATGTATGCATGAAAAAGAAGAAAGGGAAGAAAAATATTACCTATATGTGGGTTCTTCCCTCGAGCTCGTTTTTCATCATTCCAATGTGTCCTCTTTAGTAGTGAAATTAGAGAGGTCAATCTTGTTGTCATTTTATCTCTCCATCCTTCCAATTTGTCTTTTATTTTTCTCAGCCTCCTCCTTATCGTCTTCCCATTTTCACTCCTCACAAATTGATCATCGTTACATATCTCAATATGAATATTAATATGATCAAATTCATCAAACAATATAGGCTCATCATTCATAAAAGGGATCCTCACAATTTTTAGAACTTGCCATAAAACCTTTGAAATTCATCCTCAAATTTCGCTTGAAACTCAAGTTTCTCATCATCAAATTGTTTCATATGATGTGTATGCATAACCATATCTTCTTAACTTATGTTTTTGCGTGATTGATCATTGGTTGGTTCATCGAAAGTGAAGATACTCAAATCAAGTTTTCTTTTCTCAAAGGGGACTTTAGACTTAAAATCCTTAACACATGTCTTCTCACCACTATGATCACACTCATCCTTAAATAATTCATCAAGAAATAGAGGCTTATCAACAATGCATACATCCTCACAACATGATTCAATTTTCTCCTCGGGAGGGTGTATATGCAGCCAAATCATCTCTAAACAAGTCATCCAAACATAGAGAATCATCATCAAATTTGCACATTTCATGCACATGTATAACTTTCTCAATAGGTTTCATCATTACAGTCATCCTTACAATATGATTCAACTTGCTCCTTACGAGATCTATATGTAGCCAAATAATCTCTGATCACTTTATCTAGAAATCTAGGATAGCCATCAAATATGCACACTTCCTCAATGAGATTTTCAATATTTTTGAATTTTTTTGCTTCATCAAGACGAATGTGATTTAGAATTGACATTTTTTGCTTAGGAGCAAGTTGAGTAGAAAAGAATCTTCCTTTTGCCCACTAACTAACTCATTAGTTTGTCTATTAAGTTGGTTGTCAAGCACTTGTGTACTTATTTTAAAATTTTTCTCAGATGTTGGTTGTGTGTCCTCCACCTCAACTTGTAAAAGTTGATGGGTCTCTTGATCTTGATCAAGAGTTTGGATTGAAATGAGTTGATTTAAAAAGGTTTCTATCCTCTCGAGAGACTTTTCCAAGCTACTTTGATGGGATTCTGGTTTCTCTTCTAGTTTTTCTAATAGTCTACTGATTGATGCTAAACCTGCACACAAAATACGAGATTATAGAACTTAAGAAAGGAGATGTGCAAGTGCTCAATTCTTCCGCTATAGCAAGTGGCTATGCGGGTCGTGATCCACAAGGAGGGTTTGCGATGGAGGGTTTACGGTTCTTTATTGAAATCGTTAAGAAAACAAAACGATAGTTCTTCTCTGTTTTTAAATTAAGAAAATGGAAAAAAGAATTATGTTATGTTAGAAGAAAATGAAAGATGAAGAAGGTGGAAAATCAGAAAACAATAAAAGCGACTATGTACAATGAAGTGGAGAAGAAAGAGTTGGAGGAGATGGTTGGTGATCTATACTAAAGAAGTAAAAGAAAAGAAAGAAAGAAAAGTGTAGAAATACTTACCTAGGTTGAGTGATGACTTACCTGGAAACCGTTGTATGTTCTACCTTTGCTTCGGAGGCGTTCAACGCATAGATCATAAGCTCGAGCTCAGTCCCCGTGCACATTATATCGTCAAGCCTAGCAAGAACGAAGTGATGCGGATCTTGGAAGAGGAGAACGTCTTCATGAACTATCGCTGGCTCTCACGTAGCTTAGTTATACTTGCTTTGGAATTCACTTGTACACTCAACAACAACAACCAAGGTAAAGTAGAAGAGGAAGACGAAACAAAAGAAAATACAAACATAAAAAAGAACTTTTACCTTTATTATTGCAGAGACAACGGAAGAAAGGAGGAGGGTACATCGTCGGTGTCACTCTCAACTTCAACCTCTCTCTCTTACTTACATGAATCTTCTTCTACCCTAAGTTTACATACAAATTACATAACAAGAAAAGAAAAACCTAAACTACAAAGAATTAAAACTAGGCTAAATCCTAATCTGCCTTGGCGTCCAATTTTCAGCGTAAGTACAGACCTTTTATAGGCATAAACCCAACAACCAGGATCCCGGGGAGGTCGGGGGAGCAAACGCTCCCCCTAACTCCCCAAGATTGCCGCGGAAATGCGGCTATTGCTGCGTTTCCGCGGCCAGGGTGTGGCCAGGTGGCCACACCCTGTTGGTGGGTCTCCCCGGTTTCTCCCTCTGACTTTATCTGGAGTTGGTTTTGCAGTTTGGCTCTGAGATTTTGAAGAAATGGCCTTGGATTCTTGGCTTTAACCGATCGATCCTGAGAGGATTCTTGTCAACCGGTTTCAACCTCTTGATTTTGTCCTGATTTAGTGAGTGCGAATTAATTCTGATTTAATTCAGAATTTTGGTGGGTTTTGAGCTCATTTCTCTTCAACTCCTTAAAGATTGGCCTGCAAATAAATTAAACAATTAATTAGGACAATGCAGGCTTTTATTCTAAAATAAGTATGGAAATCTGATACTAAATATGCAATATTAGCGACCAATCATCTACACATTTTTTCTCGCTCATAATCAAGTCCCCAAGAAGGAGGTGTTGGTTCAGTGTAGGATCAATTAGTCTGAGTGCTTGTATAGAATTGGTCCCATACAGAGTCAGAATAATTCCAACCCCCTGAATTGAAAATTTGAAGGATAAGGTTCGCTCGTAGGTCCTTGAAATGTATGGAATTGATTTTGACCTAGTCCTAATGAATACCCTATCGAATGATACTGTTCTGTAGGATGGGACGGTTTTGGCAGTAATTGCACAAAATGGATGGATAAGATGTAAAAGATGAGTGGGTGGGTTAAGTGTATTCGTTAAAGTTCGGGAAAGAGGTTGGTGGATGGAAAGGTGGGTTTGGCCGAATGATATAACCATATGAATTTGGATAGGTCATAACCGAATATTTTATTTATATATATATATGTGTATGTGTATATATGTATATATGTATGTATGTATGTATGTATGTATGGTGAACTATTTCTTCTTAACCTAGATGTAACTCGACCATACTTACATGCAAATTAATGAAAACATATCACCAAAAAAAATGAATAAAAATCAACCAAGCATATTCTAAGGAAGACTTGGACCTAGATGACCTCTAACTGTAGATTATCCGCGGAGGTATATTGCAGTAATCTGACCACGAGTTAATCGGCCAGATAGGTGGCAAGATTAGTAGAAGGTATTCGTGCCGAAGCAACAGCCTAATTATGTCAAACCACAGTTTTTCAAGGTTTCACCTCTCAATCCCCTATCTAGTCACTGATTTGACAAGAATCAAATTTCAATAACTTCCTCCTTATGTCAATCACCTAGGGAGTCCAAGTTATCTTAGGGCCAACGTCTATTCAAATTTTAAATTTAAGTTTAGATTGTAAGTGAAGAGATGGCTTATGGGCCAAGTGAGAGTAATGACTTTCTCACCTTATCTTTTTATGGGATTTGTCCTTAAATTGTTTAGGTGCAAATGTGCAAGAAAATTGATAATTAACAATCAAAGCAATTTTAAATCACCCAAAAGTATTTTCTAATCTAGATGCAATGCAAACTCACCTTATCTCCAGCACTCTTCAAGAATAATTGAAATTAAATAGAATTAGATGAATACCTAGATGCAAGTCTAACCATTTTAAGTTTTTTCAATCAATAAATTACTGTTGTTTACTAGAAACAGTGTGCAGATAGGTCAATAGTAAAATATAACAACTGCAGAAGAGAAAGAACTCTAAATTAACTACTCTAGGGAAGCCAGAAACCCTAACTCACTAAAAAGTCGATGTTTGCACGGCTTTTCTCACGTTTACGTAACAATTTGGTAGATTCTGGTGTTCTGCCTTCTTTGGTAATGTTTCTGAGGTTCTCTTGATCTTCTGTAATTATTCAATCTCTATAAACTATCCTTGCACATATAAACAGAGAAGATAATTGTTAGAAAATAAAAGGTATTGTTCCTTCTCGGCAACGGCGCCAAAATTTGATTGCCGAGAAAATAGAGATAAAATTAAGAGTTAGGAGGATGTTATCTAGATGAAGGGTATTTCCGTCTTTCACAATATATCCGCGGTAGTAAGGGTTATGTGGGTCGAACCTCAGGGAGAGATGTGATAGAAGTGTTTTAGTATTATTATTTTTGGTGATTTCTTCTCTGTTTAAGAACTTAGAAAAAAAGGAAATAGAAGGAATGATTGTATTTGGATATAGAGAATTATTTTAATGTAAAAGAAAAGTTCATTGCTTACTAATAATCAAACACCATAACATGCTAATATTTAATAAATAAAATCTTCACTTTAAATCTCACATGATAATCTACCGCAAACATCAAGTAACATACATAAGATAGAAATAAGGATATGATTGGACTAACATTAACCAATATTTAACATTAAAATATCAAGATTGTTCATGAAGCATAAGATAAGAAAAATCTTTAGAAAGTACTAGCAAATCTTAACCCTATTTGAAATAATACTAATTAAAGTTTAACATTAAATATCAAGATGTTCATCAAGTATAAATTAAGAAAAATAATTTAAGAAGTGCTAACGAATGATTGACCTAGTTCCCATCCTCATGTGCTTTTAAGATTATTCTAGGGTTTTAGCATGCATATGATTCATTTAGGTTTAATTGCTAAACTTAGATGTGATGGTGGTGATATATTAGCAAGTAATAAGAAAAAGATCTAGCTACTCAGGACTAAACTAAGAAAGCATGTAAAGAAAGCATATAAAGAAAGTAATGAAATATCAATGAAAGAAAATTGAAAGAAGAACAAAATAACTTTATTGATGCTGTCACTGTTAATTACAAGAGCTCTCTCCTTCCTAACAAATCTTTCTCTCCAACTAAAACTAAAAATTACAATGAGATGAAACTAAAGAAAAATCTTAAGTTAGATCTCAAGATTAGATCTGAGATACTCTTCTCTACCTCTGGGGTGGTATTTATAGGGAAAATAAGAATTAGAGTCCCACTAAAACTTGTATACGCAACCGCCATGCCAACGACCAAGGGATAGCCGCGGAAACGCAGCAAAAGACGCGTTTTCATGGCAAACGGCAAAGCAGAGGGAGCCTGGGCCTACGTTTTGGTGGTGGCATCCTCTCGTCTATCCACCTGGAGATCTATCCTCTGAATCCTCATTTAAACTCTGAATTTTAAAATATCATACTTTTCTAGATAACTTAGGAATCAAGTTATCTTTTAATCCAAGTTTAAATTTAAATTTTCTCCCTTTATCTTTGACTTGGAGCTCAAGCAACATGATTTGAATTGATGTTCTCCTTTTTCTTTGAATTAAGATAGAGATTATTTCTTCTATTCTTCTCTTCCTTTTTATTTAAAATTAAGTCAAATTTAGATAGGATAATTGGATATATTGGAAGCATCTTCTAATCTTATCTTTCTTTTTAAAATATCTACACACCATAAAAAAATAAGGGTTAAATAAAAAATAATAGAGAATGATCAAGGATAAATGTGCAAATGTGACAAAAATATGCAAAATTGAGATGCAATCATACCTGCAAATTAGAATTTGTGAACATTGCGTCATCAGAAAGAAGATCAAGATGAGATTTGACACGATGACTCATTGCATCGAGAAAATTCTGGATTATATTCACACAGATGTCTGAGGACCTACTAAGATAACATTTATTGGGTAACCATTACTTTGTATCTTTTATAGATGATTACTCTAGATAATGTTAGGTATATATTATGAAGCATAAAGTGGGAGTCATGAAGTTGTTTATGGAGTGAAAGAAGAACATGGACAAGAGCACAAGAAGGAAGATCAGATACTTCATTCAAACAATGGAGGAGAGTATACAAGCGATCTTTTCCTATAGCTATGCCATGATGAGGGTATAGAAAGGCACTTCACAGTAAGGGAAACACCGCAACAAAATGAGGTGGCTGAAAGGATGAATAGGACCTTACTAGAGAAGGTGCGGTGCATGTTACCCCACACCGGCATATCAAAATTTTTTTAGGCTAAAGTATTAGCGTATGCTTGTCATTTTGTTAACAGGTTGCCTTCATGTACAATAGGAGGTAAAATTCTTTCAGAGTTTGATCAGAAAAAATTACTCAGGATTATGATTTGCTATGGGTATTTTGGTGTCCAGCCTACTATTATTTCAAGAAAGATAAGTTGAACTCAAGAGCGAGAAAAGGTGTGTTGTAGGATTCAAGAAAGGAGTAAAATGCTACAAAATTTGTGATCTGAAGAACAAAAAATTTATCTTAAGTAGAGACATTACATTTAACGAGGCTCCAATGGTGAAGCCTATAGATTCTCAGCAGTGAAGAGTCAGACGACCGATAGGATATTGCAGCAGGTGGAGAGTAATGCTACTTCACTGTCTCTAGATAGATCAGTATCATTTGAGGTCATACCCTGGTAACACAAGGTGATGATTAGGTAGCCGAACAGGATGCTGTTGCTGATGATGAGGATCAAGGACATGCAATGAATGATGTTCAAGAATTCATTGCAGTTGGAAGAACTCCGTGAAATTCACATAAGCCCAGTTGGCTCACTACTAACATGATCATGACCGATGCTCTCCTAGTCGTTGAGAAGACAATCCCGTCTACATACGGAAAAGCTGAAATCAGTATGGAGTCCAAGATGTGGAAGGATGCCATGATGGAATAGATGAGTTCTCTACACAAGAATGACACCTGGGAACTATCACAGTTGCCCAAGGGAAAGAAAGTAATTAGTTGTAAGTGGGGATTTGCAAAGAAAAAGGGATCTCCAGATGGTGATATTGTATGCTACAGAGCTAGATTAGTAGCTAAAGGCTACTAGTAGCGAAAAGCTATTGACTACAATGAGGTATTCTCACTCGTTGTGAAGGACTTGTGTATTCAAATCTTACTGGCACTGGTGCCAGAGTAGAGTTGGAACTTGATCAGCTCGATGTGAAATTCACTTTTCTCTATGACGATCTTGAAGAGGAGATCTACATATCTCAGCCGATGGAGTTCAAGATTGCATGAAAAGAACATATGGTATATAAGTTGAAGAAATCAATTTATGGATTAAACAATCACCAAGATAGTGGTATAAGTGTTTCGATGGCTTCATACGAGGCAAAAGGTACACATAAAGTCATTACAACCCATGTGTGTATTACAATAAGCTACCAAGTAGAGAGTATATCTATCTACTATTGAATGTAGATGATATGCTCATTGCTTACAATAGCAGATCTTCAATTGACAGTCTGAAGAAGGACTTATCTTCAAAATTTGAGATAAAGATCTGGGTGAAGCAACGAAGGTGTTAGGCACCGAGATTGAGACCGAAAAGGTGATAATGTTAGTTTGACACAAAAGGGGTATTTGAAGAAGGTACTTCAGAAATTCAATATCAAAGGCGATACGAAATTTGTAACTACATTATTGACCCCTCATTTCAAGTTAAAGGCTACTATGTCTCCTACTTCTATTGAAGAGCATAAGTATATGACTCACATACCCTATACTAGTGTGGTGGGTAATTTAATGTATACAATGGTGTGTACAAGGCCCTATTTGTCACAAGCTGTCTCAATGATTGGCAATAAATGCACAATCCCAGTAGGGGTCATTGGGAGATAGTGTAGTGAATTCTATGGTACATTAAAGGTTCCATAAATGTTGGTTTGGTATTCAAGAATGATGTTACAGGTAAGTAAGAGTGCATCAGATATGTTGATTTTGATTACGCTGGAGATCTTGACAAAAGTCGGTCTACAATAGGATATGTGTTTACATTATCTCAAGCCCCGATCAGCTGGCGCTTTACTCTACAGTATCCTGTCTCATTGTCTATTATGAAGGCTGAGTATACGACCATGACAAAGGCTAAGAGGAGGCAATTTGGCTTCAGGGTTTCTTGATGACTTGGGGATTGATCAGGATCTATTGAAGATCAATTGTGGTAGCATGAGTGCTACCTATTTGGCAAAAAATCAGGTATATCATGCAAGAACGAAGCACATCCATGTCATGTTCCACTTTATTTGGGAGATTCTTGATAAGGGTAACATCGACTTACAGAAAATTCACACAAAGGAGAATCCCGTTGATATACTTACCAAGATAATTTTAGGAGTGAAGTTTGCACATTGTAAAGAGTTACTCCATATCCTTCCAGTGACTTGAGCTCGGTAGAGCTCGTTTGGATGAATTACAGATAGCTTGATCCCCTGGGCAAGGGGTTCATAGGCAAACGCACTAGTGCAGCCCGTTGGAGTTGACGTGGTACTGTGTTGTATTTAGCTAAGATTTGAGAAATCTTTACCGAGATCGACAATTGTGGGGAGAGAGTGTCGAAATCTTAATGGTGGAGTTTTTTACTCTTCGATGTTATTATGGAGTTTGCATGAAGGATTAGGATGCAACAGATATTTGATACGCCAACAGGAGAGCAGATTGCTTTGTCTATTGATAGGCCATCTCGGCTGTCGACAAGCCTGATTGGTAGTGAAAAATGCATAATTGTCATCATATTTACTATCACATTTTCATATTTATTCATATAATTCTACACATTTGCTAATATTTTATTATTTAATGTGTGCAGGCCTTGAGTATTAAAATTAAATAAAGAATTAAAGCTTAATGAAGCCCAAAAGCCCATATCCAAGCCCAAGTCCAAGCCCAGGTGCAAAAGTGCAATTGCAAGAAGTCAAAAGTGCAAATACAAATTGTAAAAATTGCAAATACTACAAAGAGGGAAAGGGTAGAATTCTATTCTACCCTAAATGCTTGGTGGATGAGGATAAATAAGAGTGCAAGGATGAGATTCGTTTTTGAAGGGATTTGGATTTAGGGTAACTTGATTTCTAAGTTATCTCGAAAATCCAAATGAAGAGCCAGGATCCTTCTTCCAGAAGCATACGCCCAGATGGACGGACCAGGAGAAGCCACGCGCCAAAGCGCGTGGCCATCTGCCACTGTATGGCCGCGGAAACGCGGCCCAAGCCGCGTTTTCGCGGCAAACAAGATAAGTCCAGGGAACAGATTTCGTGGAGGAGTTTATCCGAGACACTATCACCTTCTGCACCTATAAATACCCCTGCAGACGCAACAGGGAGGGCATCCATAGAAGATTAGAGTTTTTCTTTAGCTTTTTCTTAAATTTCTGTTCGTTGTAATTTCGTTTTTAAGGCTTTATGGAGAAGAAGGAGCTTGTATTTGGAGACATACTTTCGAATAAAGGTTACTTTCTTTTGCATATTTAATTCTTGTCAATTTTTATTTCTTTTCTCTGCGATTAATTGCTTCGGTTTTCATCTGTGATCTCTTGTTTTGCTTCTTCTTCTTTTCTTCTAATTAAAAAAGAAATAAAAAAACAATATAAAAAAATAATTATAAAAAATGATGTCTAACTAATTCTTTGTGTGGTTTGCTGATCTCTTAAACAACCCTAGGGCAAGTTAGGATTTGAATCGATTGATGACCAGTTTTTAGAAACCCTAGGTCTAAAGATTGTTTTTCTTGAAGATTAAACTGATGATTAGATTTCTTAATCTAGGTTGCATATTTAAATAACTCCTCATGCCTTCATACTTAAGAACTAGGACAGCCTAAATTTAAGATTAGTCTTTTCTTAAGCTGTACTTAGATGTTAGGATGAAACATTGTTTAGTTTTTGATAATGCAACTGAGTTAGATTCTAGTATCATATTTTCTTGCTTGAATGACTCTTAATAATCTAGGTTAAATCACATTTATCTCAAGATGAAATTCAACATCCAAGACTTGCATGGTGGGTTGTGGTAGTAGATCAGTAAAATCATACTTCTTTATTCATATACACTTCAAATCTAATCCCTTCTTTATTTTATTCAAAGCATACAGAGGAATCGACCGAAAGCTTGCATCGCATCCTTCCCTGAGGATCACGTCCCGCTTTGGCCCTTGCTACAGCGGATAGCATTGAGACTAAGAACTCTACAACTCATTCTTCTTATTTACAAATTCTAAAATCTCAATCAAAATTTTGGCGCCGTTGCCGGGAAGGAACAACATGATTTTCTCAAACTAATTATTTTTTATTCTTTCTGTTTGCAGATTCAGAGAACAGAGGAAACAAAGCAGCAGCGAGAACACATAGCAACTCTGTGCCTCTACCCTCGAAGGCAGAGCATCAGAGCCTACTTCAGAGCCGCGGGTCCGCGGCAAAAGCCGCGTTTCCGCGGCCTGAGTAGTTCACTACTCATAAAGTTTTCTGCAGGTTGCTCAGAATTGCAAATACTGCTTACTGCTGTGATAAATTTTCTCTGTGATCATTCTGCAACTGCTAATTAATAACATTAACCCATTTGTTGATAATAAAAAAAAATTAGACTCTTGCATTTAGGGCACGTGTCTATTTTAATTTTTTAATTCCGTTGAAGAGTGCTGGCGATAAGGTACGTCTGCATTGCATATAGATTAGGAAACACTCTTGGCTATTTACTGCTTTTTGATTGATTACTTTTCTACTGCTTTACACGTACACAAAAATTGTTGGCCCAAAGGTCTATCACCCTAGTTTTGATGATGATCAACTCATGAAGTTATATTTACTAATGATCTTGTGTTTAATTAGTGACAGATTCATTATCAAGATCTTAGTAGGTGCATAGCTCAACAAAGGATAAAATGTCAAGATTTGGAGCTAGCACGGTGTGATCCAAGGAGTTTTGGATCAAGCTTGGACCTAGTCAAGAAGATGAGAAGCCTTCAAGTGAAGACTTCAAGAAGATGAAGACTTGTGTCTAGGTATAAGATTTAGTTTTTGTTTTAGAGTAAAAATGTAAAGGATAGATAGTTGGTGGATTGCTCAAGTAGATATTACACACACACACTCTTGATTTACTTGTCTTTTCATAAAGAATTTTCAGATTTAGAAAAGACCTTCATTTTGGAAAAACATAGTTTTTGGTTCTTGGTATTCAAAGTTATATATTTCAACCAAAACCTTATTTAGAGCTTTATGACAAAAACATAGATATTTCATTATGATTGTGTAGTGGATCATATCCATACACACTATGCTTTAAAAGTATATCTTGTTTTTTGTATTTAATGAAGACTTGAAAAATATGTTTTGAAAAATATTGTTTTAGAAAATACAGTTTTTATCATGGGCCAAATATTTCCATGTTACAAAAATAGTCCAATCTTTTATAACATGCCTTGATTTTGTGCAAGCATGTTTGTATATCAAAATATATTGGTTAAACTATTTTTGTAGATTTTTAAGTATTTTATGGGATTTTATATGAGCCAAAAAGATAATTTTTTATCCCAGAAAAACCTGTTTCAGGCTTCAGCCAAGTCGACTAGTCGACCTAACTAGTCGACTATACCTGAAGTCGGTCGACCGACGTGCACAAACGTGCACACCTGTGTGTACTGGTGGTCGGTCGACCGTGCCGGTCGACCGCTCCAGAGAGCAGTGCTCTCTGGAAAGTTCGGTCGACCGCACCGGTCGACCGTGGCTCCAACGGTCAGAAATCCGACCGTTGGCGGTCGACCGGGCCGGTCGACCGGCAGTACTGACAGATCCCAATGGCTATATTTTTCTGGCCTATAAATTGGGGGGTCTTGTCATTGTTTTATCAAAAGATTTTGGAGTCTCTTAGAGCCAGTTTTTCCCAGACTTTTAGAAGAGTTTTCTGAAATCACCTAGAGGGGGGTGAATAGGTGATGGCTATATGATAATGGCAATTATGCGGAATTTAAAAATTTAACTCTAAACAATTAGCACAATACAATATTTCTTGCAAGTAAAGGACAATGTAAAATTGCAAGTAATAAAGAGATAGAGTTAGAGAAATTTGAGCAAACGCAAACACGCCGATATGTTTCCGAGGTTCGAGCCACGCTCTACGTCCCCGCCTTCACACTTGAAGGATTTCCACTATTGAGGATCCCACCGGATCAACAATACAAGGACAACACTTGTCCGTCTCCCGTGATGACACTTCACCACCTTGAGCACACTAGCTCGCCTTGAGGCCGATGCCTCTACAACTTCACTCAATTACAATGGAAGTGATCACACTTGATCACTTTTACAAATAGCTCACTAAGCACAATCCTAGAACCAAATAGTAGACTTAGAGTATGGGATTGTGTAGTGCAAAACTAGAGAGAAGTAGAGGAATAGGCTCCAAGAAGGTGATGGAAATTTAGGCTTTGGAGAGAAAAATCTTTTCTTTTGAAAACTTTGGAAATCTTTGAAACTTTTGTCAAAGTTCACTTGATAGCTCTAAAATCATTAGTCATTTCATATGAAGTGACCACCTATTTATAGGGGTCAAAAACTGCTCAAGAGATTCGTTGGAGACAAATCCCAAAAGTCAAAGAGTCAGAAAATATAGCTGTTGGGTCTGTCAGAATTTTTGACAGACTGCCGTCGACCGGGTCGGTCGACCGCCAACGGTCAAAAATCCGACCGTTGGGGCTCACCGGTCGACTGGGTCGGTCGACTGGCATTTCCAGAGAGCAGCAGGTTGAGGGCCGGTAGGGTGTCGGTCGACTCCCGGTCGACTGATACCCACATGCACACTTGTGCATGTCGGTCGAGTGCCGGTCGACTGCCGGTCGACCGGGCACTGTGAAATTCTGAAAAATCAGAACTTACAGACCAGGTCAAATTTTGGGTTTTGGTTTTGGGTCTTGGGTAAAATGTTTTGGTCTTGAAAAATCATAGAGTATGAGCATGTGTCATACTACTATCAAGGTAAAATACTTGGTAAAATTCTTTTGATAAAAAAACTTGATTTTCAATAAAAAAAGTTTTCCCAAAAAAAAAAACTAGTCTCTCTAAAACCGTATTTCCAAAATAGATATGTTCATTAAAACTGAGTTTGGAAATAGAAATTGAAAATATTTTGAAGCCAAAAATCACTCTAGAAAGTGTGTGTGTGTGATCTACTTCTACTATTTAGTTTTGACAAAATATTCTAAAATGAAAATAAACAAAGTACAAATCTTGAATTCTTTAGCAAGTCTTGATCTTCTTCTTGAACTTTTCTTCAACGCAAATTCCGAAGCTTCCTATGTGCTTTAGCTTGGGAATGCAAATGTTGGGCAAACTCCAAAAGTGTGAGTCTTTTAGCGGAGTTTGTCAAAATCTGTTTCTTGAACCTGAAATACTTCAAAATCAAGATTATTAAATACATAACTAAATATGTTTTGCTATCATCAAAATGACCGGGATAATGGCCTTTGGGCCAACAATCTCCCCCTTTTTGATGATGGCAAAACATATGTAGTTATCACAAGATATTTTGGGTAGAGTCTTCAAATGAAGCTCCCCCTCAACATATGCATATATAAAAATCATGCAAGCATATACCAAAATCATACTCAGGCACAGTGATAAAAATAAACATCACACATCCATGCCCATAGAAAATATCAACCACACATGTCATATCATAGATAAAGGAAATGAGTCTCAACATGACATAAATACATACCACACAAACAATACATGTCCACAACACAAAAAAATGAAAGATGTCCAACACAACAAAATAAGTCAAGTACATAACAAAATAACAAAAGATGTATCAACCACACATGTCATAACAAAATATCTCTCTCCAAATAATTCTCCCCCTTTTTGACATCATCAACAAAGGGGAGGTCACTCATCAACTCGCCTCATCATCCTCCTCCTCGTCATCATCAGAGCCCTCGGCCATCGTCTGGTCATCACCATCATCTGAGGAAGAAGAGGACTCTACCTCCTCTGTATCCACGGCATCAACTCTGGGGCGCGGTGGTGGAACAGACACGCGAGCTCTGGGAGGGAAAGGAGGACCAGCAGCAGGAAGACGACGAGCTCCCGGAGTCCCGTCAGGAACGACTATGTCCAATTTAGAGAACAGAGATTGGAACTGAACGTCCACATATCTCATGGACTCAGCCATATATGACAAGTCGTTCCGGACCTCCGCCCGAAAAGTAGCATCCATCGCAGCACGAGCCTCCATGTCTGCCCGAAGAGAAGCATCACGAGCAGCCATATCTGCACGAAGTGCAGAGATTTGCTCACCGACCCAGGCCTGATGTGCCTCGATCTGCGAGCGGACCTCAGAAGCAGAAGCACCATGAAACTCAGGAGCAGGAAAAACAGGAGGTGGAGCTGGATCAGCTGCGGGAACAGGTGGTGGTTGCACAGCTGCGTGTCGACGCAACTGAGCTTCCATCATCTTTAAGGCAGCAGCATTGAAATCTGAAGAGGGTTTTGAGGGGGCTTGACCAGAGAGATCGAAATCTAGAGCCCTAAGCAAATGGGTAATGAGCATGCCGTAAGGCAGACTCCTACCAGCAGTACGAATCTGATCACCACTCATGTGAGAAGCGATCACTCGAGGGAAATTTATCTTAATGCCTTTAAGGAGGCAATAGATAATCAAGGGAACAGGACCTCGAGCATGGCTAAATTCACCGGATTTTGGCACGATGTTATGAAATACAATCTTAGCAAGGACCTGAGATTGGAGAGTATACTGACTCACAATCTCATTCCTCACCAGATCGGATTGTCATCCTGGTGAAGAAGAGTGGATGCGGTGAGTGAAGACTCACCCTCCGGATATCCAGGAAAATCATGTAGGTCAAAGGAGTAAACATCTATTCCATCAGTGGAAAGATGAAGAATTCTAGCAAATTGACCTAGGGAGATGTTGATGTCCCTACCCATCACCCGGGAAATGATCCGGTTCCCACTAAACTCAAAATTTGCATAAAAGTAGGGAACCAAAGAAGTGTAAACCTTCTCCCTAATGGAGAGAAAATCTACAAGATTGTTAGCACGAAGTATTTGGGGGATATCTAAATGTTCGAAATCATGCATAGCCACAAATCTACCTGAAATGGTATTCCTAGGGGCTAAGTGAGTATAACGATCAGAGGCAAGATCGTTACGGAACATAGGTTCAGACCTAGGGGCTTGAGTTGAGGATTGGGCAATGCCCTTTCCCTTCTCAGAACGATGTCTCTTTGGAGCCATGATAAAAATCCAATTTTTAGGTTTTTGAACGCAAAAGCACGATCTAGATAGATAATCAACCTAATATGAAGACAAATGAAATGATAGATCTAATCTAGAAAGAAGGAACAAGTGAAAAATTCGAAATTTTTACCTTTGAGAAAAACTGAAACCCTAGCCTGAAATCCAGAAATTTTGAGAATCCGACGGATGGATCGGCTTGAAATTGAAGATCCGAGTTAGAATTGAGAGGATTGAAATGGGTTTTGAAGGATTTTAAGATCAGTTGAACGGATTGGAAGAAGGAAATTTTGGGGAAAATGGGTCTGCGGTCGCTGGTGAGAGAACTGAGAGAGAGAGAATGCGAAACAGTGGGAAAAAGTCAATATATGCCAGAATGCGACAATCGGTCGACTGGTAATGAGGGACCGGTCGACCGAAAACAAACAGAGAGTCCTGCATCTAAATCGGTCGACTGGCCCTATACCAGCAGTCGACCGGTAGCAAAAAAATCAAAAAAATTTTTCTCAGACAGAGCCGGTCGACTGGGGTTAGGGGCCAGTCGACCGGTAAGTCTGAAAAAATCTGCTACCAGGTTCTGAAAGAAAAAAAATTTTTATAAATTATTATAAATAAAAATATGTTATATTATAATATTCAGGGATACAATCAATTATTTTTAAATCTTTATTTAGTGATCACATCAACAAAACTTCACACAAAATTATTTAATTTTATTTTACATATTTAAGCAAAGGTATAAAGATGTTGAAGCCGAATACCCAGTGACGGGTTCTGAACTTCATCCTCTTGATTCCTCTTGAATGAGTTGAGGTGCGCAATTGCCATCTTAAGGTATTTGCTCAACTATGAAAATTTTCAAGAAGTTTTATTTTATTTATGAAAATAGGTCTATATGTATACAAGTATATAATCACCAATACTAAACTATACATGTAGATACACAAAAGTTGGACATGTGGACAAGTATGACAAAAGGCATAACAATACAAGATATGAAAATTAATACAAGGCATGTACACATCATGATAGAAAGGTAGTTCTATATAAGCATGTATCAATAATGAACAAAAGCAAACTAACAATTCTATACATATGTATACATGTCATAAAGAAATCAAATTGAACATGGTATATACAATCATGTTAGAGTTGCAAGTTTATACTAATCATGTATCAATGAAGCATAAAACTAAACTAGCAATCCTATAACAATTGTATATACAAAATTAAAAAATAAATTCTTAAATGGAGATGTTACCAATTTACGGGTAGTCTCCAAAATAGGTGCCTCCACGATAGCGATGCAAGCTAGATTTGAACTTTGAGCTTAGTTGCATCTACCACCCGGGCACCGTCTCCCCCTAAGTCTTGGAGGAAGTAGATCCACCTGTGTCACCTACATTAGGAGGATCTTTTGGTACCCAAATCTTTGAGGGTCCTTTAGGGTTAGTACCGGGGCGAACCCAAACATATTTATTCTTAACATTGTTCTTAGCATAACAAAATTTTTCTAGATGGCCTTTGCGGCCACAATGAGTGCAAACATAAATCCTACCACTACCATACATGTATGCATGCTTGTGAGTGTGAGTATGTTTCCGTGTATGTGTATGTGCATGTTGTGCATGTTTCCCTTGGGGTGTTCCCTTAGGAAATTTAGAAGCTATCTTTTTCAAATCAAATGCACAATTTTTAAGTGTGGAGTCCAAAGCATCAACACGCTTTTGGATCTCAACAAAATCATTTTTATCTATTGAAACCATGGGGGTTTTACCCTTATTTGCAAGTTTATGCTTATCAAAATCATTTTTCAATTTTTCAAATGCACTAGATAAAACATCTTTTTCTTTAACAACTATTTCTACTTTATGTTTTAAAGCCTCATTTTCTCTTTTTAATTTCTTATTTTGAGATTGTGAAATCTCATACCTATTTTGCAATTCTTCAAAGAAATGTGCAAGTTCATCCATAGTCAAATCATCATCTTCTAAGGTGTTTTCTAGAGTTACCTTTGGTACATCCTCCCCATGTGCCATGAAACACATGTGCGCGGCGTCGACTTCCTCTTCGGATTCCGACTCCGTGTCATCCCAAGTAGCCACCATGGCCTTCTTCTTTCTTTGCCCGTTCTTGGATGTGGTCGCTTGTAGAGCGGGGCACTCGGCAATTAGGTGACCGATCTTCTTGCAATGGAAGCAAGGACGGGCTCCTCTCTTTTTCTTTCAAATCTCCCTTGAGGTTTCCCTCGCCGGAAATTGCTTTGTCTTCCCTTCTTATAGAACATCTTGCCCACCTTCCGGATGAGCATGGCGAAGTCTTCATCGCACTCGTCCGATGAAACATCCTCGTCTTGAATGGTTGGAGCGGCTTTGAAGGCTATTGATTTCTTCTTGGGTGCCTCCCTTTCTTCTCGTACCTTCATCTCCATCTCATGTGTTTTGAGATTGCCGATGAAGCCGGAGAAGTCCATCTCCTCTTTGTCATTTAGCTCTTTGAGGGTTGTCGCCTTGACTTCCCAAGCTTTAGGAAGAGCTCTAATCACTTTCCTTATCTTTTGATCGTTGTCAATCTTGTCACCTAAGGAAGAGAGAGCATTAGTTATTTTTGTAAAGCGAGTGAGCATGTCATCAATGCTCTCATTATCAATCATGTAAAATTCTCATATTGAGAACGTAGCAAGTCAACTTTTGCTCTCTTGACTTGTGACGTTCCCTCATGAGTCACAATAAGCATGTTCCAAACTTCATATGCCGATTTACAATTAATGATGCGTGCAAGGTCATCTTCATTAAGTGCTTGTGTCAATGCATATTGTGCCCTAGCATTAGCTTCATAGTCCTTGGTGGTATCCTCGGACCATGTTTTCTCATCACTAGTGGGTTCAATGAAATCTTTGGTGACGGCCCTAGCTACCTTGACTCCTAGGGATTTTAGAAAAAGGTTCATCTTGACCTTCCAAATAGGGAAGTTCAAGCCATCAAATTTGGGTGGGGACTTAATGCTTGAAAAATCTAGAGATGCCATGTATGATGAATAAAATGCACAATATATAATAAATGCAACAAATGTATATAGCCAACTAAAGGATCTCCCTAAGGTTGTTAGACCTAAGTTGTAGGGTTAGGCTCTGATACCAATTGAAATCACCTAGAGGGGGGGTGAATAGGTGATGGCTATATGATAATGGCAATTATGCGGAATTTAAAATTTAACTCTAAACAATTAGCACAATACAATATTTCTTGCAAGTAAAGGACAATGTAAAATTGCAAGTAATAAAAGAGATAGAGTTAGAGAAATTTGAGCAAACGCAAACACGCCGATATGTTTCCGAGGTTCGAGCCACGCTCTACGTCCCCGCCTTCACACTTGAAGGATTTCCACTATTGAGGATCCCACCGGATCAACAATACAAGGACAACACTTGTCCGTCTCCCGTGATGACACTTCACCACCTTGAGCACACTAGCTCGCCTTGAGGCCGATGCCTCTACAACTTCACTCAATTACAATGGAAGTGATCACACTTGATCACTTTTACAAATAGCTCACTAAGCACAATCCTAGAACCAAATAGTAGACTTAGAGTATGGGATTGTGTAGTGCAAAACTAGAGAGAAGTAGAGGAATAGGCTCCAAGAAAGGTGATGGAAATTTAGGCTTTGGAGAGAAAAATCTTTTCTTTTGAAAACTTTGGAAATCTTTGAAACTTTTGTCAAAGTTCACTTGATAGCTCTAAAATCATTAGTCATTTCATATGAAGTGACCACCTATTTATAGGGGTCAAAAACTGCTCAAGAGATTCGTTGGAGACAAATCCCAAAAGTCAAAGAGTCAGAAAATATAGCTGTTGGGTCTGTCAGAATTTTTGACAGACTGCCGGTCGACCGGGTCGGTCGACCGCCAACGGTCAAAAATCCGACCGTTGGGGCTCACCGGTCGACTGGGTCGGTCGACTGGCATTTCCAGAGAGCAGCAGGTTGAGGGCCGGTAGGGTGTCGGTCGACTCCCGGTCGACTGATACCCACATGCACACTTGTGCATGTCGGTCGAGTGCCGGTCGACTGCCGGTCGACCGGGCACTGTGAAATTCTGAAAAATCAGAACTTACAGACCAGGTCAAATTTTGGGTTTTGGTTTTGGGTCTTGGGTAAAATGTTTTGGTCTTGAAAAATCATAGAGTATGAGCATGTGTCATACTACTATCAAGGTAAAATACTTGGTAAAAATTCTTTTGATAAAAAAACTTGATTTTCAATAAAAAAAGTTTTCCAAAAAAAAAAACTAGTCTCTCTAAAAACCGTATTTCCAAAATAGATATGTTCATTAAAACTGAGTTTGGAAATAGAAATTGAAAATATTTTGAAGCCAAAAATCACTCTAGAAAGTGTGTGTGTGTGATCTACTTCTACTATTTAGTTTTGACAAAATATTCTAAAATGAAAATAAACAAAGTACAAATCTTGAATTCTTTAGCAAGTCTTGATCTTCTTCTTGAACTTTTCTTCAACGCAAATTCCGAAGCTTCCTATGTGCTTTAGCTTGGGAATGCAAATGTTGGGCAAACTCCAAAAGTGTGAGTCTTTTAGCGGAGTTTGTCAAAATCTGTTTCTTGAACCTGAAATACTTCAAAATCAAGATTATTAAATACATAACTAAATATGTTTTGCTATCATCAAATAACCGGGATAATGGCCTTTGGGCCAACATTTTCTCCACAAAATAGAGAGCAAATATTTCCTATCTAAAGGGAAGTTTTTATAAAGAGTGTTAAAAGAAAGTCTTTGAGTTTTCCTCCACCTTTCACATCCTTGTTTTTCTCACACCACACTTGAGCAACCATTGATTATACATCCTATAGGTGTGTTGTAGTGAGAGTACTTTAGGTGATCAAAGTGTTGTGATCACCAAAGATCTTTTCTTTGTTCTTTGTGGAGACGGGCAAGTGTGCTCGTCATTGTTTTGAGTTCGGGTGCGGATTCGGTTGTTTGAGGTGCGGCCTCGGCGAGCCGGTGGGCTTGCGGTGTGTACGGGACTAGAGAGTCTGAGGGCTTGTAGGTGTTGCGGCACCGAGGAGAGATCCATTGGGATCTTGCATAGTGAAAATCCTTCGTGTGTCGAAGGCGGGGATGTAGAGCAAGTGTGCTCGAACCTCGAAACATACCCTTGTGTTTGCGATTGCTCACTCTCTCTCTCTCTCTCTTTGTCTCTTTTATATCTTGCATGCTATTATTGTGCTTTCATTTACATGCTTGATATACATTGTGCTTAAATTGATATACTTGCTTGGGATTGTTGACTAACACTTGTATTTAACCAAGAGAGCCAACGCGGCACCTCAACCCATTCAAGGGGAATCTAGAGGAGTTTGTCCAGAGCCCTTCACGGGGAATTCGACAACACTCTTTGGTTATACGTGGTGTTTAGTATAAAAGATTTAATTAGGTCATAATTGTTTTTAGCTTCCGCATTATTTGCATCATTCATCATTAAGTGACCATTAGATTAGCCATCACCTATTCACCCCCCCTCTAGGTGATTTACAATTGGTATCAGAGCTTGGTACTCTGATTTGGGTCTAACAACCTAGAGTTAAAGATCCTCATTTTTAGGCTAATCACAATATTTGTACACACACCATGGACTTCATGTCACCACCCATGTTTGACATAGATAACATCCATATATGGAAGGTGAAGATGTCCTTGTACCTCAAAGCCTTAGGCATTCATGTATATCTTGCCACTACTAATAATGCATATTCTTTAGATGGTAAGAATTTTGAGGCTAATGCAAAAGCCCTTCATGCTATCAAATCTACCCTAGATGATGTTTATTTATCTAGAGTTACTAATATTGATTCGGCTTTTGTAGCATGGAATACCCTCACCTCCCTTGGCGAAAAGGATCTATACTATGCGGGGAGCGATTCGGACGTTGGAAGTGACATCTCCAACGTATGCTATATGGTCCAAGGGGATAACCCCCTTGAGGTAACTTCCGAATCCGAGGATGAGGATAATAATATGTCATATGAAGAGCTTTCTACATTTTTTCAATTATTGCTTGAGAAATATGACATGATTAAGAAAGATAATAAAAATTTGAAAAAGAATATTGCTTGCATGCATGTAGAACAAGACTCTTTTAAATCTAGCATTGTATGTTTAGAAAAAGATAACAAAATTTGAAAAAGGATTTTGATGCCATGCTTAATGAAAGAGATTCTTTAGAAAATAAAATGTCTTACTTAGAAAAAGAAAACAAAGATTTGAAAATGAGAATGTTTCCTTGCTTACAAAATTGAATGATTTATGTGAAGGAAACACTATTTTGAAAAAGAAAGTTGATTTGGTGGAAAAACAAAAAGAAGTTGTTTTTCAAGAAATATTACTTTGAAAAGAAAATTTGTTGAAAAAGAAAAAGATTTTGTTTCACAAAAGAAAAGAAAAATGATTCTTTATCTCATCATGCTTTACATGCCACCACTAATGAGATAAATATGTTAAAAAATAAAATAGATAGTTTGAGCTCTAATTTGAGCACATGTGCATTCAATCATACTAAGTTGGAGTCAATGTTTTCAAAGAAACAAACTCCATCCATTCATGCACATCATCATGCTTATGTTGCACACCATGATCATACACACTCACATAAGCATACTAAGGTGTACATATGTACACATTGTGGCCGCAAAGGCCATTTAGCAAAGTTTTGTTTATAATAATATTAATTCTCTAAATTTTGCTAATTATAAAAGATTTTGGGTTCCTTACAAGTCTAACCCAAAGGACCCAAGAAAATATGGGTACCACAACCCCCACCATTTGCTTGTGATGTAGGTGAGGGCTCTCACAAGACGTGAGAGAATTGGTGCCTTGGTAGTGGATGCAATATACTTGATGGACATACTTTTGGAGCACCGCTATCAAGGAGCTTTGGTGGAAAGACCACCATATTTGGAGCTTTGGAGTTGGTAACAATTTCTAAACTCCTACTTTTTATGTTCATGCTTGTTCATTCATAATATTCATAGCATGTTCATATTTTATGTGCTTCATGTGGTATTTACATGTTTAAATGAAGATTTTATCAAAACGTGCATGTATACATATACAAATAGAGAATTACAATTGATTCATATATGATTGAACTTCATGCTCATTTGTACCCACTATTTGCATATGCAGTCTAGTTTTGATGATTCTTTCATTTATACTTGTTATGCCTATTTTTATGCTTTACTTCATGTATATGTATTTTTGATTCAAATCTAATAAATATACATGTATACCGTGAGTCTCTTGCCTTCATGCAAACATCATTAATAGACTCTTTTAGATTTGGGATATGTATGTGTATTGTTAGGATTGGATTAATCATACATATACCATGAAGATTAGTGTTTTGATTAAAAATGATTTTTCGTGTTTTGTTAATATGTGACCTATGAGCTTCATTGACTATTTTCATAAAAATGCTATTTACATGATCATTTAACACTCACATTTTATTAAAAATATTTTGAGCCTTATAGACCATGAGTGCTTAAATTCTTATGTATCTAGTTATGTTTATGAAAAATATAAGATTTGATATATTTGAAGGATCTTTAACTAGTTTTCAAAAACAATTTATACTAGTTACTTATTCTTCAAATAATTTTTGGGATTGACACATTATTCTATTTTTCTAAAAGATTTGATGCTTCATGATTTGAATATTAGTTTATATGTTAGTTTTTGTCAACACTAGGATTTATACTTGTACATATCGTGGGCCACAAATAAATCTATTTATATTTGTGCTTGAACGCTTATTTGAACCCATGAAATGTGCTTGTATTGCTTGGTTTTGATGATACATACATTTTTAAACTTGTATTCTCTTTTTGGATTTGATTTATGATCATGTGTTTTTCATTTCATGTATATGTGTATTTTGTCAAACTTTAAGATATACATGTATACCTCTTGAGTCATTTGCCTTTAATGCAAATCTATTTATATGGACTCAATTGTGTTTAAGAGATATGTATGTATACTTATTGTGTTGTCAAAACATACATATATCTTGAAATATATATTTCTTAATAAAAAATTTTGTGATGATTTTCATGTTTTCTTATTTAAAGAAATATTGAGCATTATTGACATTTTCATGATACCATGTTCCACATAACACTAGTGCACTCACCTCTTTTGAAAATTCTATGGACTTCTTGGATATTAGAGTGTTTTTAGTGCCATGTGATTTACTTGTGTTTCATGAAAATATTTTTGCTTTATTCCTTGCTTGAAGGATTTCGTACTAATTTTTAAAAACATTTTTCTAGTGCAAATTCTTCATTTGGTAGAGTTTTTCAAACTAAGCTTATTTTCAAATCTATTTTTGAAAACCCCTACCATCAATGGGAGGATGGATGGGCAATTATGCCTTGTATGCTTCATTGAAAATCTTTTACCTTGTGCATATGAAGGATGGTAGGTTATGAGATATACACTTGATTTTATTGTTATGTCAATTGGTATCATTGAATCGTTTCAATTGGTATCAATATGAACTTATTTTGTATATACTCATATTTTGTTTCTTATATATATGTATGTTTCAATTTCACTTGGTATACTCATTTCTCATACATATATATGATTTCCATGTGCTTAACTCACAATTGGCTCACATTTTTTAAAAGTACAAAGTTTATGATGAAAAATAAAAAAATTTCATATGTTGATTTGATATCTCAAAATGTGTTTTATTAAGTAAGTTCAAAAATTTTAAAGAAAAAAATTCAAAATGTTTGATTTGTATTTCCTATATGCAAGGAGAGCTTAACATCTCTCTTACATATGGATTCATGTTGAGTATATTATAAATTGAGGAGCTTGACAACTCTTCTTTATATGATATACGTGTGTAGGGGGAGCTTCACATCTCCTCGTATGCATTACATAATATGTGTTATGTGAGTTAGGGCTTGTCATCCCTTCTTCATGTAATGCATATGTGTAGGGAAGCTAACTTAGCGTCTTCCTCTTCATGAATGTATATCGCATATAAATCTTTGTTGATTGATTTGTTTCACCCTTATTGATCTTTTTTTTTTGACAAAAAGGGGGAGAAAAATTTATTTGATTTGATTTTACTTTGAACCCTTTGTTGATGATTGACAAAACGGGGGAGAAGTATTTGAGTATATATGCATGTTTTCATTGCTTAAGGGGAAGTAGTATTTGTCTTCCTTGTTATTTATGCATATATGTTTTGTTTTGCAAATGAATGGAGATAAGAACTTGATGAGTTTTATGATTATTTGACATGTTGTATTTGCATACATGTCATTCATTTGCATACATATTTATGAGCTTCATTGTCATATATTATTATTTATGTTTATGCATGAGTTAAGGGGGAGCTTCTTTGAAGCTTTACTTTAATCCATGCATATATAACCTCATGAGTTTTGTCATCATCAAAAAGGGGAGATTGTTGCCCCAAAGGTCTATCACCCTAGTTTTGATGATGATCAACTCATGAAGTTATATTTACTAATGATCTTGTGTTTAATTAGTGACAGATTCATTATCAAGATCTTAGTAGGTGCATAGCTCAACAAAGGATAAAATGTCAAGATTTGGAGCTAGCACGGTGTGATCCAAGGAGTTTTGGATCAAGCTTGGACCAAGTCAAGAAGATGAGAAGCCTTCAAGTGAAGACTTCAAGAAGATGAAGACTTGTGTCTAGGTATAAGATTTAGTTTTTGTTTTAGAGTAAAAATGTAAAGGATAGATAGTTGGTGGATTGCTCAAGTAGATATCACATACAGACTCTTGATTTACTTGTCTTTTCATAAAAGAATTTTCAGATTTAGAAAAGACCTTCATTTTGGAAAAACATAGTTTTTGGTTCTTGGTATTCAAAGTTATATATTTCAACCAAAACCTTATTTAGAGCTTTATGACAAAAACATAGATATTTCATTATGATTGTGTAGTGGATCATATCCATACACACTATGCTTTAAAAGTATATCTTGTTTTTATATTTAATGAAGATTTGGAAAAATATGTTTTGAAAAATATTGTTTTAGAAAAATACAGTTTTTATCATGGGCCAAATATTTCCATGTTACAAAAATAGTCCAATCTTTTATAACATGCCTTGATTTTGTGCAAGCATGTTTGTATATCAAAATATATTGGTTAAACTATTTTTGTAGATTTTTAAGTATTTTATGGGATTTTATATGAGCCAAAAAGATAAATTTTTTATCCCAGAAAAACCTGTTTCAGGCTTCAGCCAAGTCGACTAGTCGACCTAACTAGTCGACTATACCTGAAGTCGGTCGACCGGGTCGGTCGACCGACGTGCACGAACGTGCACGCCTGTGTGTACTGGTGGTCGGTCGATCGCTCCAGAGAGCAGTGCTCTCTGGAAAGTTCGGTCGACCGCACCGGTCGACCGTGGCTCCAACGGTCAGAAATCCGACCGTTGGCGGTCGACCGGGCCGGTCGACCGGCAGTACTGACAGATCCCAACGGCTATATTTTTCTGGCCTATAAATTGGGGGGTCTTGTCATTGTTTTATCAAAAGATTTTGGAGTCTCTTAGAGCCAGTTTTTCCCAGACTTTTAGAAGAGTTTTCTCCACAAAATAGAGAGCAAATATTTCCTATCTAAAGGGAAGTTTTTATAAAGAGTGTTAAAAGAAAGTCTTTGAGTTTTCCTCCACCTTTCACATCCTTGTTTTTCTCACACCACACTTGAGCAACCATTGATTATACATCCTATAGGTGTGTTGTAGTGAGAGTACTTTAGGTGATCAAAGTGTTGTGATCACCAAAGATCTTTTCTTTGTTCTTTGTGGAGACGGGCAAGTGTGCTCGTCGTTGTTTTGAGTTCGGGTGCGGACTCGGTTGTTTGAGGTGCGGCCTCGGCGAGCCGGTGGGCTTGCGGTGTGTACGGGACTAGAGAGTCCGAGGGCTTGTAGGTGTTGCAGCACCGAGGAGAGATCCATTGGGATCTTGCATAGTGGAAATCCTTCGTGTGTCGAAGGCGGGGATGTAGAGCAAGTGTGCTCGAACCTCGAAACATACCCTTGTGTTTGCGATTGCTCACTCTCTCTCTTTGTCTCTTTTATATCTTGCATGCTATTATTGTGCTTTCATTTACATGCTTGATATACATTGTGCTTAAATTGATATACTTGCTTGGGATTGTTGACTAACACTTGTATTCAACCAAGAGAGCCAACGCGGCACCTCAACCCATTCAAGGGGAATCTAGAGGAGTTTGTCCAGAGCCCTTCACGGGGAATTCGGCAACACTCTTTGGTTATACGTGGTGTTTAGTGTAAAAGATTTAATTAGGTCATAATTGTTTTTAGCTTCCGCATTATTTGCATCATTCATCATTAAGTGACCATTAGATTAGCCATCACCTATTCAACCCCCTCTCTAGGTGATTTACAAAATATCTTAAGGGCATAACCCATAAACAAGATAAGGTAGGAATTTCATCACCCTTCCTTGGCCCACAAATCATATCCCTCACATTCACAGCCCTAACCTTAAGTAAAATTTGACTAGACGTTGGCCCTAGGTTAACTCGGACTCAATAGGAGATTGACCTAAGGAGGAAAATTGTTCGAAATTAACTCTTGTCAAATCGGTCTAGGCAGGGGATTGAGGGTCGAAAGCCCGAAGAACGGTGTTATTTAATTAAGGAACGTCTCTGACGGAAAACCTCCCACCGGTCTTGCCACCTACCTGGCCGATTAGCTTGTGGTTAACGTCGACAATAGACCTCCTAAGGACAGTCTAAAGTTAGGAGTCGTCTAGGTCAAGGATAACCCTAGAATAGGATTTTTGTTTGTTTTTCTTTTTTTGGTTGATTGGTGAACTTGTTTGCTAATTGTGCATGTCCGCTTGGTCAAGAGACTCACTTACATCCAGGCTAACTAGAACTAGTTCACCTCCCGAGCAAAAGCCCGACTTACACATGGCACAACCGCCGTCACTCCAAGATAGGATCTATCCTATCAGGACCTCTCTTCCTTCTTGCATCAAGCTTACCGATGAAGGTGTTGACCCATTTGAGCTTAAGCCACAATACATCAACACCCTTCCCAAATTCCATGGACTTGAATCCGAGGATGCATACTTCTTCATAAGGGAATTTGAGGAAGTATGTCTCATGATGAATATTCCTAAGTTGGGAAAGATGACATCAAACTTAGGTTTGTCCCCTTTGCTTTGAAGGATTTAGCAAAGAAATGGCGCTACAGTCTAGAGGTAGGTTCTATATCTTCTTGGGATAATTTCGTTAAGGCCTTCTTAAAGAAATTTTATTCCGTTCACAAGACTGCACTGATTAGGAAGAACATCTTACAGTTTAAGCAAACAGCCAATGAGCCTTTTTGGAAATATTTCGAACGTTTTAAGGACCTCCTTGCCCAATGCCCTCACCATGGGATAGAGAAATGGCGACTTTGCCAAGTTCTATATGAGGGATTAGAATATCAAACTAAAACATTGTTAGAATCCATGTGCCAAGGAGGATTCATGAAAAGAACGAAAATGAAGGATGGCTATTGTATGAGGAATTAGCTGAAAATACCATCCAATGGGAACCTACTCCGGAAAAATTTTAGGACTAATGACCCTACTTCTTCTAAAGGAGGTATCCATTCCATTGAGGCCAACATAGCAACCGATGCTAAGTTAGCTGCTGTTATGTGAAGATTAGAGGCTCTTGAAACTAAAGAGCCAGTCTCTGTGAACCAAGTCAGCCCAACATCTTCGGCGGGCTGTACTTATTGTCAAGATATGAATCATGTGTTCGAGCAATATCCTGTCTTCATCGCGCATCAAAGCTTGCCCGAACATATGAGTGCGGCCTTCACAAGGCCCGCCAACAATCCGTATTCGCCCACCTACAATCCCGGTTGGAGAAACCATCCCAATTTTTCATGGGGCCCAAGCAACAATGATCAAATTACGCCCAAATTCTCCAACAATTTTCAAAATCCGCCCTATCAACAAAATTGTCCTAGTCAAAATCCTCCACAATCTTTCCAAAATTCGCAAATGGAAACAAGACTCTCAAATTTGGAAAGAAAGATGGACACTCTAGTTAAAAGCCACGACACGCTGACTCAAGTCTTAACTAGGATAGAGATCAAATTGAACCAGCAAGAGAGACAGAGGGGTACCCTACCGAGTCAACCATTGCCAAATCCTAGGAATCCTAGGCCAGCCAATGAGGCTCAAGACCCAAACCAGTGTCACATGGTTCATACACTCAAATCGGGGAGACAAGTTGATAATCAAGTATCCATGCCACAGGATCCATCTCAGTCCTCTATTCCATCTAGCTCCACTCCTTCTCCACCCAGCTCCAATGAAACTGAAGTTGAAAAGTCAGTAGGTCAGGTGCACCAGCCTATAGCTCCATTTCCAAATAGGCTTAGAAGCAACAAAATGCACATATGGAGAAATTATTAGAGGTGTTCAATCAAGTTAGGCTCAACATCCCACTTTTTGATGCAATCCAACAGGTCCCTAGTTATGCCAAATTCCTTAAGGACATGTGCACCAGAAAAGAAAGACAAATGTGCCTAAGAAGATTTTTCTAGCCACTAACATTAGTGAGCTATTGTCCAACAGATCCCTGTTAAGTATAAGGACCCTGGTTGCCCGACCATCTCTTGCACCATAGGTCGAGCCGAAATCAATCGAGCACTCCTCGATTTAGGAGCTAGCATCAATTTGCTCCCTTTCTCCGTATATCAACAACTTAGATTAGGTGAACTCAACCCGACTCAAGTTACTATTCAGTTGGCTGACCGCTCAATCAAAGTTCCTAAGGGAGAGATCAATGACGTTCTTATACGGGTGGGAGAATTCATTTACCCAGTCGATTTCATATTTTAGAGACACAACCTGTGTCTAATCCTAGGTCCCAAACTCCCGTCATCTTAGGAAGACTGTTCCAAGCAACCGCAAATGCAATTATAATTGTAGAAAACGGATCTATGAGATTGACTTTTGGGGATATGACCAAGGAAGTCAATGTTTTCAACCTAGGTAAGCATCCCTACGATGTGACCGACCAACCCTTTGAGGTTAACTTCATCGAAAACATGACGAGTAAGCACAATGAGGAAATCACACTAGAGTCAGAGGAAGAGGAAGACTTAGAATCAAGTGATCTCAGCCTTGATGAGATCGAATGGGAATCAAATCAGAGTTCCATAGAGATGGGAGATTCTAGCTTAACACCTCCACCCATCGAGCCACCTCCTTCTTTGGAGTTAAAAGCCTTGCCTAAACATCTTAAGTACGCCTACCTAGGTGAACAAGAGACGTTACCGGTCATAGTTGCATCTAATTTGACTAATAGGCAAGAGGAAGACCTACTGGCAACCCTTAGGAGATTATGGCAGATATCAAGGGACTGAGCCCTATGATAGTCCAGCATCGTATCCATCTAGAGGAAGGGGTTAGACCGAAGAGGGATCCACAGCGTAGGCTAAACCCCACATATGCAGGAGGCTGTACAAGCTGAAATAGTGAAACTGTTAGATAATGGGATCATTTATCCCTTTTTCGATAGCGAATGGGTTAGCCCAATGCATGTGGTCCCTAAGAAGTCCAGCTTTACTGTGGTAGAAAACGACAAGCATGAGTTAGTGCAAACACGATTGCCTACCAAGGTTAGAGTATGCATAGACTACCGCAAGTTGAACGCCGCCACTAGGAAAGATCATTTTCCCCTCCCATTTATCGACCAAATGCTGGAAAGATTAGCCGGTCATGAGTATTACTGTTTCTTGGACGGTTATTCAGGGTATAACCAAATTCCTATAGCCCCGGAGGACCAAGAAAAGACAACGTTCACGTGCCCATTTGGGACATTTGCCTACCGTCGAATGCCTTTCGACCTATGTAATGCCCCAGCCACATTCCAACGTTATATGTTAAGCCTGTTTTCTGATATGGTCGAGCGTTTCTTAGAGATTTTCATGGACGACTTCTCCGTCTATGGGAATTCATTTGACCAGTGTCTCCATCACTTGGAGCTAGTGCTGAATAGGTGCACCGAAAAGAACTTGACCCTCAATTGGGAAAAGTGTGACTTCATGGTGCAGCATGGGATTGTCCTAGGTCATGAGATATCTAGGGAAGGGATTAAGGTAGACAAGGCCAAGGTGGAGATCATAGCCAAACTTTCACTTCCACGATGCGTGAAGGACATTCGGTCTTTCTTAGGACACGCTGGGTTTTATCGTAGGTTCATTAAGGATTTTAGCAAAATTTCTAGACCCCTTACTAACCTTCTAGCTAAAGACGTGCCCTTCATCTTTGATGATAGGTGCCATAGTGCGTGGGAAAAATTGAAAGTGGAACTTATCTCTGCTCCTATCATCTCACCTTCGGACTGGTCCAAACCTTTTGAGATCATGTGTGATGCATCAGATTTTGCGATAGGTGCTGTCTTAGGACAGCGTAAGGATAACAAGCAGCATGTGATATATTATTCGAGTAGGATGCTAAATGATGCCCAAATGAATTATACTACAACCGAGAAGGAATTCTTGGCAGTAGTGTTCGCTTTGGAGAAATTCTGCCCATACCTACTTGTGACTAACACAATGATTTTCACTGACCATTCTGCACTTCGATACCTTATGCTTAAAAAGATGCGAAGGCCCGACTCATTCGTTGGATCCTTCTCCTTCAAGAATTCGATCTCGAATTCGAGATAAAAAAAGGTGTCAAAAATGTCGTAGCAGACCATCTCTCTCGTGTGCCAAACGCACCTTCTGACGAACTGCCCATCAATGACAATTTCCCCGATGAACAACTTCTAGCTATCTCTAAGGAGCCATGGTTTGCTGACACAGTAAATTACTTAGTCACAAACCAAACACCACCTAATTGGTCAAAACAGGATAGATACCGATTCTTGTCTCAAGTCCGGTATTACATGTGGGAAGATCCTTATCTTTTCAAATATTGTAGCGACCAAATCATTAGGAGATGTGTCCCCGACGAGGAAACTAAAAGCGTTCTAGCTTTTGTCATGAGTTCGCTTGCGATGGACACTTTGGTCCCCGCAAAACTGCCGAAAAGATCTTGCCAAGTGGCTTTTATTGGCAACTGTGTTCAAAGATGCATTCGAGTATTGCAAAACTTGCACAAGATATCAAATGATAGGAAGAATTTTCAAACGAAATATGATGCCCCTAAATCCAATTCTAGAAGTAGAACTTTTCGATGTCTGGGGCATTGATTTTATGGGACCCTTCCTTAATTCGTTTGGGCACCAATACATCTTGTTGGCCGTAGACTATGTATCAAAATGGGTTGAAGCCGTCCCTTGCAAGACAAATGAAAACAAAGTTGTTGTCAAATTCTTGAAAGAAAATATCATCTCGCGCTTTGGAACCCCTCGTGCCATTATTAGTGACAATGGCACGCATTTTTGCAATAGAACTTTTGAAGCTCTTATGCGAAAATACGCCATAACTCACAAGTTGTCTACGCCCTACCATCCTCAAACTAGCGGACAGGTAGAAGTTTCCAATAGGCAAGTCAAGCTCATCTTAGAGAAAACTGTGAATCAGAATAGGAAGGACTGGTCCACCAAACTGGTGGGCCCTATGGGCATATAGGACTGCCTTTAAGACGATTCTAGGAATGTCTTCCTACAGACTAGTCTTTGGAAAGGCTTGCCACTTTCCTGTTGAGCTAGAGCACCGGGCCCTATGGGTAATTAAGCAGCTAAATTTTGATCTAGAGAAGGCCGGTGAGCTTCGAAAATTGCAAATTTCTGAACTAGAGAAATTGAGGAACGAAGCATACGATAATGCGAAGATTACGAAGGATAGGGTTAAGTTTTTCATGATAAGTTCATCACGAAAAAAACTTTTGTCCAAGGACAAAAAGTTTTACTCTATAACTCTAGACTTCATCTCTTTCCCGGCAAGTTGAAGTCAAGATGGACAGGGCCCTTCATTGTTAAGACTGTGTTTCCACACGGAGCCATAGAGATCTACGACCCCAAAAATGGCAATGCATTCAAGGTAAATGGTCAACGTCTTAAAAGCTTTCTGGAGTCAGTACCGGAAGTAAATGCAGCCATGGGTCTTTTTGACCCACTGTATCGGTAACTATATCTTTCTGCCAGTTCATGCATCCATGCATTTCATTCATACATTAGGGACAATGCATGAAACAAGTGTGGGGGAAGGGTATGTTATATATAAAAAATTAAAAATTAAAAATTAAAAATTAAAAATTAAAAAATTATATATAAAAAAATAGAAATATTTTTCTTTTTCTCTTTATTTATTCTAAAAAAAAAATTTTTTATAAAAAGGACAATACTTTGACTTATTTCTTGAAAGAAATCTAAGTTAGTTTTAAGAATTAGGAAAGTCATGATTAGGATTTCGAAAAACTTGGTCAAAATAAATAAATTTTTAATTTTTAGGTATAGGAGGAGAAATTGAATAAGTAATTAGTCTTGATTTTTACCTTAATGAAATGTGCATGCCTAGTGCATATATAGGATTCCAAACAAAGACCTTGTGCCTCATAAAAAAAATAAATAATAATAATATATATCACTAATTAAGCTGGATACATGTGCCTCAAGAAGCATAAGTGTTCACGCCTAAAGGTGAGGTTCTAAATAAAATAAAGCCCATAATTCTGTGGCCTAGTTCACTCGAATTTGAGTCCGCGGGGTGTTTTCTTACCTGGTGCTCTAAAACCTACCGGTTTGGGAGCCACCGACTTTAAGTTCGCTACATGGGTGAATTAGAAAGCCTAAGAAAACTGAGAAATATTATACATGTATTAACACATCTATTAGTCAATTAGTTAGGTATGAGGGCCTCAAGAAGCCTTGATACTTACACGAAAGAAAATTAGATGAGTTATACATGCTAAAAAAAAAATATTTATATTAACACATTTAATAGTCAATTAGTTAGGTATGAAGGCCTCAAGAAGCCTTGGTACTTACAGGAAAGAAAATTAGATGAAGAGGCATGAGAGTCCAAGTTAAGGAATTCCTAGCAAAGTTACAAGGATGCATATGATTTTTGGTAACGAAATGACTATACAAACATTCAATTCTGATCCTTACCTAAAATAAATAACAATTCACTTATTAAGACTAAGTTTAAGATTGAATAAAAATGATAATCTTAAAACTTATAGACTACTTAGTCTCTTCAAATATATTTCAAATATTTTCCTTTTTATTGATTTTGTGGGTGTAATCTGCTGAAAACCCTCACGAGACAACACTCGTCCTCTAGGGCAACCTAGGGGTTTAACGGCTTGTTGCACATGCTAAGTGCAACCGTGATTCCTACGAAAGTGAGTTAGGATAGATTAATTTTCTTTTTCTTTTTGATTTTTACTCGAGGACGAGCAAAAAGATAAGTGTGGGGGTGTGATTGGTAGTGAAAAATGCATAATTGTCATCATATTTACCATCACATTTTCATATTTATTCATATAGTTCTAAACATTTACTAATATTTTGTTATTTAATGTGTGCAGGCCTTGAGTATTGAAATTAAATAAAGAATTAAACCTTAATGAAGCCCAAAAGCCATATCCAAGCCCAAGTCCAAGCCCAGGTGCAAAAGTGCAATTGCAAGAAGTCAAAAGTGCAAATACAAATTGTAAAAATTGCAAATACTACAAAGAGGGAAAGGATAGAATTCTATTCTACCCTAAATGCTTGGTGGATAAGGATAAATAAGAGTGCAAGGATGAGATTTGTTTTTGAAGGGATTTGGATTTAGGGTAACTTGATTTCTAAGTTATCTCAAAAATCCAAAATGAAGAGCCAGGATCCTTCTTCCAGAAGCATACGCCCAGATGGACGGACCAGGAGAAGCCACGCGCCAAAGTGCGTGGCCATCTGCCACTGTATGGCCGCGGAAACGCGGCCCAAGCCGCGGAAACGCGGCCCAACAAGATAAGTCCAGGGAACAGATTTCGTGGAGGAGTTTATCCGGGACTCTATCACCTTCTGCACCTATAAATACCCCTGCAGACGCAACAGGGAGGGCATCCATAGAAGATTAGGGTTTTTCTTTTGCTTTTTCTTAATTTCTGTTCGTTGTAATTTCGTTTTAAAGGCTTTGTGGAGAAGAAGGAGCTTGTATTTGGAGACATACTTTCGAATAAAGTTACTTTCTTTTGCATATTAATTCTTGTCAATTTTTATATCTTTTCTCTGCGATTAATTGCTTCGGTTTTCATCTGTGATCTCTTGTTTTGCTTCTTCTTTTCTTCTAATTAAAAAAGAAAATAAAAAAACAATATAAAAAAATAATTATAAAAAAAATGATGTCTAGCTAATTCTTTGTGTGGTTTGCTGATCTCTTAAACAACCCTAGGGCAAGTTAGGATTTGAATCGATTGATGACCAGTTTTTAGAAACCCTAGGTCTAAAGATTGTTTTTCTTGAAGATTAAACTGATGATTAGATTTCTTAATCTAGGTTGCATATTTAAATAACTCCTCATGCCTTCATACTTAAGAACTATAACAGCCTAAATTTAAAATTAGTCTTTTCTTAAGCTGTACTTAGATGTTAGGATGAAACATTGTTTAGTTTTTGATAATGCAACTGAGTTAGATTCTAGTATCATATTTTCTTGCTTGAATGACTCTTAATAATATAGGGTAAATCACATTTATCTCAAGATAAAATTCAACATCCAAGACTTGCATGGTGAGTTGTGGTAGTAGATCAGTAAAACCATACTTCTTTATTCATATACACTTCAAATCTAATCCCTTCTTTGTTTTATTCAAAGCATACAGAGGAATCGGCTGAAAAGCTTGCATCGCATCCTTCCCTGAGGATCACGACCCGCTTTGGCCCTTGCTATAGCGGATAGCATTGAGACTAAGAACTCTACAACTCATTCTTCTTATTTACAAATTCTAAAATCTCAATCAAAGCCCCTATAGCTGTCGACATGCTTTTTCTGAAAGTTCGGTGTTGTGTAGATTGGTTTAGTCTGTCGACAGGCCAATAGGCCTGTCAACAACATATGGTCTCTGGGAGGTTTTCAAATTGGATTCATAGTGCATTTCTGATCCGAATTCAGAGTGAATGGTTTCCTTATTTTCATAAACTCTGGCCATATAAATAGGTGTATTGCCCTATTTTTGTATTTTGTACTTAATTGACTTAATAAGATCTCTCTCCCCTTCTGCCCTGAGAATGTAGACAAATTGCCGAACCTCATTAAATCTTGAGTTCTCGCTCTCTTTTCTTTTGTTTGCTTGTTCATGCGATTGGTGACTATTTTTCTGGTGTTGCTATTCTCTATTGCTGGGATTCCAACACTCGTGTCCTGGCAATTTCATGGGTGCGCTCGCGTGGGCACTGCTAGTACAGACCAACGCATGTCGCAACATGCACAAAATCATGGTTTGCTCGGACAGTGGTCATTGCGACCTATGTCCTGGCGTAAGCGAGCATGGATGACCTTTGTGCACCTGCCACCCGCCCCCCGACCATCCAGATGTTGGTATTTTGGGTGCCTCACATTTATTGAAGAAGACTACGTACAAGGCAGAGGAGATTCCAGCAGATTCAACAGCCAGAATTATTAAGTTGTGGAGCTTAATTATTATCTTAATAATTTATTGTCTACGCAGAGTTATGGATTGACCTGTGCGGTCAGGTGACCGTGGGAGTTGAAAGGGGGCAGGAAGACCCCTCTAGGGGCTTGGGGGAAGATGCTCCAAAATAAAATTACTTAAGAAGTCTCTCTTGCAGATTCTGGAGCGAGGGCGAAGCACTCCTGGTAAAGAAGTTGGATGAGTTTGGAGTTTCAGGTTGAGGGCAAAGTCGGAGTCTCGCTCCAAAGTAGTAGCTTGGTATCACTCTAGAGGAGCACTCCAAAGTGACAATGTAGAGTAGCACCACAGAGATGCATAATGGATAAGCGGTCCAGTCTGAAAGCCTCGTAGTCCATAAAACTTGGAGAACACGTCAAGGGCAATTTGGTGGTAGCTTTTGAAAGTTGGTACGAAGCTTTCAAAAGATCTGCAATGATTTCAGATTCCGAGTTGTTTTCTGAATGGTATTTTGAAAGGGTTTTCGAATCCTCTTTTCTGAGGGCGGTTGTTTGGATGGCTAAGATGATTTTACTAAATATTTAGAAGGTCTAGATTTATTCTAGAAGTCTATAAAATCTCTACTTGTGGATTTTAGATTACAAAGAGAAGAGATTATTTCATTAGTTTCATCCATCTTGTGTTGAGAGTTTAAGAGATCCTTGTCTGAGATCCTTGTAAACTCTATTTTTCTTCTAAAGTTAATAAAATTTCTCCCCTTCCTCCCATAAAATCTTATGTTCTTAATTATGTTCTTTCGCTTATGTTGATCAAGTTATATTGCTTGCTTCGGTAGATCGCTCTCTGATATTATTCTTATTCTTTGGTGGTGTTTATCACAACACCAGAGCCCACACCACCATGGCATGCATCTGATTTGCGCGGCCTAAGCCATGCGTCGCAGGGTTGTAGCCTAATTTTTCTATAAAAAATATATAGCAGTTTTAGATTTTAAACAGATTTCCAATATGGTAATATTTTTATGTTTTTTTGCTAATCAAGCCCAAAGGTTATTTATTATAATCACTCATAAATGAAAGCAGATACATCTTTTTGGCACAACTGTGACGCTCCAATCTCGTGGGTATGGAGATGTTACTGTGATGTATAAACGCGTGCCAGAAATACCCTTACATATATCAATAAGTATCAGTACAGGGAAGAATCAGAGTACGAAAATACGTGGTGCATTATACATTCCAACATATGAGTACAATTATGATGTGACACAATATTACAAGAATATTACATCACCGATAGGCGCAAATGCGAGAATACTAGGAGATATACAATTATGAATAGTACAAAAGAAACTCACGAGTTACACAAGAAAAACTCAAAAACTTAGCAGGGGGACTGTAAGAAAGGACTATGAACGGTCAACAGCTGATCCAAGATGCTATCGCTGTGCAACTCTAATCACCAAGAAGTCCACCACTGTCCAAGTTCCGATTTGATCATGCAGGTTAAGGGGAGTCAGAAACTCCCCAACGAGTGATGAGGTGAGAACTAAGTGGCGTGCATAGATAAGCGCACGTGTATCGATAAATCCAAGTTAAAGAGCATATATTGAAAACTGCGTCATGAACACAGATATACAGTAGCAGGCAGTGAGGCAGCAAGTAAAGTAAATATGAAAAAACCAGTTATATAAGCCCAAATTATTGATCCGTGAGGTTAGTACGTCGAAGGAATAATCCAAATAAGAAAAACCCTTATCTATATACCTTATATCTCACGTCACCATATCCTGAGTTCATATAACCTGAGTTGTCGCCTAAATTAAGAAAAGATCATAAAACTAATAGAAAACCGATAAAATAGATAATATCGAATTCAAGCAAAACCAGCTGTACAAGCTCAATTTACGGTTTCACGAGACAAGTACGTCGAAAGAATAATCCAAATAAGGAAACCCTTATCTATATACCCTATGTCTCATGTCACCATAGCCTGAGTTCATAGAACCCGAATTGCAAAATGAACAATGAATTATTAATTAACATCTTTTATTATTACTCGTCCGTCTTATATATCTAGGTATGTGTCCTTGCATATGACTCAATGCACAAACATCCATATATGAGTAAGTCGAGATTGGCTATTAGAAACTGATGATGTGAGCAACGAATTATATTTACAAAAGTTTTCATGCATGTCCGGAATAACGACCCAATAACCTGACATTTAGCTAGGCCCATGCCGCTAAGGACTCATGATGGATTGGTTACAATAGCCAGAGTGTAAGAACTACCCCACCCGGAACACCTGGGGGCCCTCAGGTAGAACATCAAGATTTTAATTGCACAACATCTCTATACCATTGAAAACAAAACCACGATTTAAGTCCATCAATTTTATCTTTACCCAGTATAAGTTATTCATTTTATGGTTTATTAGATAATCATCAGTGTACGAGAGAGAATGAGCAGGAGCATGTCAGATGTATCATGAGTATAAATTGTATCAGGAATACGGCTTGTATTGGAATGTATCAAGATATATCAAGATGTCAGGTCATCATTCCTGTATTGTGATAATTATAAGAGTCAAGTATCAGGCAGGCAAGTGTCAGGTGATAACAGGCAGGTGATAGCATACATGTGTCAAGTGATACAGATAGGGGTCAGGTAGTAACAGACAGGTGGTATGTGTCAAGTGGTGACGGCACAGCAAGTGTTAGCATGTCAAGTGAAAGCACGTCAAGTGAAAGCACAATAGGTATTAACTATCAAATAACACGATACAAGAAAATGGCACCGATACAGGAGATCGATACGAATACAGAAAAACAGTATCAATATAGGAGATCAGTACGAATACAGAAAAATAGTACCGATACAGGAGCTCGATGCGAATATAGGAAAATGGTACAGTTTTGGAAAATAGTTCAAGCACAAGTTTCAAACTCTACATAACCATTGAGATAAGACTAATAGTTGAATTATCAAGTAGACAAGTGGGTATGCAAGCAAGCATACATCCAAGCGAAGCTAGCGCACAACACTAAATGCTATCATGCTTGGCGTAGATACCACTCGTAGCGAAGCCACAATAACGTTCAACTATCGCTCACGGCGTAACTACACTTGAACAGAGCTAGCGATAAAGCGTTGAGTGCTAGACTCGCCTACCAGGCATAGCTAAAAGACCTGACGGTCTAAACACACTCCTTTTTTGAGGAAGTGGGTGAAAGCCCAAAGAGCTGAAGGGCCGGAAGGCCAAGTAAGTACCCGCAGAAGTGTTAGTATCAAATACACACATGTAAACATTGTAACAGGTAATAAACAAAGTTATCAGTAGAGTAGTAAAACCCAGAGGCTGAGTAAGATAGGAACAAAGTAAGCGAGCAGACAAGCTAACAATCAGCCAGAGTTAAGCAAGGCTGGAGCGAAGCTAGCGCTATGCGCTAAATGCTATCACGCTCGGTATAGTTATCGCTCGCGATGAAGCCACGAAAATGTGCAACTATCGCTCAGACGTAAATAAACTCGGACGGAGTTAGCGATAGAGCACTGAGTGCTAGGCTCGCCTACCAGGCGAGCTGAAAAGACCTGAAGGTCTAAGCGCACTCCCAGCTACCATGAAACCCATAAGGTGCAAGGCCAATTCCTATTAGGTAGCTCGGGAAGTGGGCTGGCTACCTGCATAAGATGTTGTACCACAGGAGCACACATACAAACGTGATAAACAACTAGACTGTCCATGGAGTGGTGAAGCCCAGAGGCTAAGTGTGGAGTCCGGAGGCTAATAGGGCCCGAGGCCGAGTAGAGAGCCTGGAGGCTAAACGACCACGAAGGGTCAGCCACGCATAATAATATAGCAAATATCACAGCATATACCAGTATAGGAATTAAACTACGCTATTACAATCATTCGTCACATCACAATACAGCACACCGGTATAATACACATGCCACAATATATATGTACTCACCCGCACTAGTAAAAACCCAACACACCGGTTACAATTACATGTCCATGATACAATTAAAATTCCACCGACACACATACACAATACATGTAATTCAAATCATCCATCGAAGTGGGAAAACCCAGAAATGGCCAGAACACTCGCCTAAAAGTCTCTGAAAAACTACGCGAAAATCTGGAATCCCAAGAGCATGTGCACGCCACAATTATATATTAAAACATAATTATATATTTAGAGAGAGATAAGAGAGAGGAGAGAGAATCAAGAGAGGGAGAGAGAGACAACAAGAGAGAGCTAGAGAGAAAAACTAAGAGTGAGGGGGAGAGAGAGCTGGAAGAGAGAGGGGCAGGCCACGGCGTTGTTGGCCCAAAGGCCTTTCACTCTAGTTTTGATGATGATTAACTCATGTAGTTATGTGTACTAATTATCTTGTGATTTTAGTTTCAGTTTATTAATCAATATATTAGTTGTGTTTAGCTTCAACAAGATGAATTGGAAGCTTGCACATGTTGATTCAAGAGCCCGCGCATCAAAGATCATACATTGCACTTGCTCGGTGAATCAAGAGTTTTTGGATCGAGCCGACTTGGAGATTGCGCTCTAGCTTGGAGATTGCGCTCTACAAGAAGACTTAGGTATCCATAGTTTTAGTTTAGGTTTAGATCCTAATTGTAAAGATTAGAATAGTATGATAAGCTCAAGTTCACAACACACACACCTTTCATGTTTTGATTTTCGGTTTTAGGTTTAACCGATCTTGGTTTTCATGAATAGATTTTTTATCAAAACAAGTTTACATGGTTTATGTATATTAGATTTGTTCTATATACATGCATGCTTCAATTGTTTAGACAAACTTTGTTTGATAATCTATTCCATGTGTTTTATGTTTTGGTATTTACAACAAAACATATTTTTGGACTTAATGACAAAAATCATGATATATATATGTTTCTTGTATATTGAATTTCTATTCATATACAATATGCTTCAAAATGTTTAAATATCATATTTGTGTATTTCAGATAGGTTTTGGACAATGTGTATTTTCTATTCAAAATCCGAGTTTTAGAAAATACAAGTTTTGGTTTTTGATAAATATGATAAGATACAAAAATAGTTTTAATTGCTTGATATTTGAGTCAAAACTTTTATCACATGTTTATATATCAATGCAAAATGCTAAAACTATTTTTTGGGGATTTTTAGTAATTTATAAGAATTTATTTGACATTAATTTTCCTCAGATTTCAGACCTGACTTTTGTCTGCCAGGCTTGGCCGGTCGACTGGTACGGTCGACCGCACCAAAGAAGCCAGTCGACCGTTCCGGTCGACCGACGTGCACGGATACGTGCACGCTGGTTGACTCTGTATCCGGTCGACCGAAGCGGTCGACTGACGGAGAGCTGTTGGCTCCCAGGAATTCTCGGTCGACCGAGGCGGTCGACCGGTAGCCACAACGGTTCAGAATTTGACCGTTGGGCGGTCGACCGGGCCGGTCGACCGGCAGGGTAAATCTGGCAAATATTCTGTAAACGGCTAGTTTTCTAAATTGCCTATAAATACCCCATTTGAGAGAGTTTTTCTCTAAGAATTTTTGGGCTAAAATTTTCTATCTCTCTGGTGTTTTTGCTGCAAGAAAAATAGGTTTTTGGATTCAAAGTGAACAATCTTTTGTGTTTTTGATTAGGGTTTGAAAAATCAAAGAAAAGGGATTTTGGGAAAAGCTTTTGTTTGAACTTCTATATCTTGATTTCATTTGTTTCCCAAAGGTTTTTCTTTGAGTGCTGGTTTCATATCCCTTGGTTTTCTCCACACTTGAGCTAAAAATCTACTATCTATATCTATAGGTTATTTGTGTGGAAGAAGAAGTTGTTTGTGGTTGTTGTTGTGACCACCAAGTTGTAACCCAATCTTTTCTTAGCTTTGTGCTTTGGGTTGTATCCCTCTAGTTGAGAGGTGATCCTTGTATTGGTTGGTGATTGGGAGTTTATTGTATTGGTTTGGAATTTGCCTCAAGGAGGAGGTTGTGATTGTTGGAGTTTGCCTCAAGGAGGAGGTTGTGTTGGTTGGCTTGGATTTGTGCCTCAGGGAGGAGGTTGTAAAGAGAGGAGTTGGGTACTCCTTGTAAAGGGTCCTAAGTGGACGAGTTAGTGAAAATCCTTCGTGTGTCGAAGGCGGGGATGTAGAGCTGGGTGCTCGAACCTCGATAACATATCTTGTTGTTTGCGCTTGATCCATTGGCTCTCTCTATCTCTCTCTTTACTTTGTGCCTTGCCTTATTCATATTGTGCATTCATATTTGCTTGGCTTGGTTGTGTGTGAATCATTTGTTGATCACACTTGAGTGTAATTTGCATTAAGTTATTAAATTCCGCATTTAGTTCATAGATTAGCATTGTCACCTATTCACCCCCCCTCTAGGTGACTTTTCAATTGGTATCAGAGCTAGTGCTCCTGATATTTAGGTTTAACCACCTAGGAGTGATCTTGGTTTGCTAATCTTCACTTGCATTTTCATTTGTACTCATACTAGTTTGCACTCATGGCTAGCCCTCCTATGTTTGACCATTTTAGACTTGATACTTGGAAGGTGGACATGACTAGGCATTTAAAAACACTAGGTCATCTAGTTTATCAAGCCATTACCATAGAATCCCTCCCAAATAGTAGCAAGCATAAGAAGGCCAATGCATTAGCACTTAGAGCACTTAGAGCATCTTTAAATGAATTTCTTTTACCCGTTTTTGATCACTATGATTCGGCTTTTGCAGTTTGGAGCATCTTGACGTCTCCCGAACTTCCAAGGATAATTAACAAGATGAGGAGATCTAAAAGAGAAAAGTCCGAAGAGCAATGCCTCATGGTCCAAGGGAAGAACTCCCTTGAGGTACAATCGGATTCTCATATTGATGATAGCTCTAGTTCCTATTGCCATGGTTGTTTTGAAGTTCAAACTTTAAATATGGAACTTGCTCAAAAGCTTGAAAATTTGTTGGAAAAACATGATTTGTTGAAATAAGATAATCTTGTGTTGAAAAATGAATTAAAAGATTTATGCTCTAATTTTGAATTGGTTTTGCAAGAGAAGGAAGAGATTGCAAGTGAATGTGACTCACTTAAATCTCAACTTGAACTTGCTTTAAAGGAAAATGAATTTTTGAAAAACAAAAATGATTGTGATGATGTTGTAAAGCATAATGAGATTTTATCTTCAAAATTGGATTTTACTTTTAAAGAAAATCTTACTTTGAAAAATGATATTGATTCAATTACTAGAGAATTGGATTTGGTTTTGATTAAAAATAAATCTTTGCAAAAAGAGATTGATGTTTGCCATGCTAATGTTGCTTCATGTTCTAGCACACCTATTGCATGCTCCACTTTATCTTCTAACATTGAAAATGATATACTTGTTTTGAAGAAAAGTGTTGATAGTTTGGGCTCCACTTTGAGCCATTGTGCCATGAATCACACACGATTGGAAACCTTGATTCGCAAGAAACAAGTTCCAACCTTGCATGCACACCCATCTAGGCATACACATGCTTTTCATGATCACCACCATCATATGTATGCTCACGTGTACACATGTACACATTATGGTCGAAAAGGCCACCTTGCTAGATTTTGTTATGATCGCATTTATCATGAAAATTTAGCAACTAATTATGTTTGGGTTAGAAAAGATACTAACCCCCGTGGACCCACAAAGAAATGGGTACCAAGATCCACCTCTTTGACTTTTGATGTAGGTGGGAGCTCTCGCGTCACGTGAGGGTATTGGTGCCTTGAGGTGGATGCATTCTAAGCTAAAAGGAGAACCATTTGGATGCTTCACTCTCAAGGAAATTAGGTGGAGAGGACCACCATGTTTTGGAGAACTAGAGATGCACCTTCATCGGTTTTGGTATCATTCTCTAACTCCCATTTTTATTTGCATACTTTCCATGTTCATCTATTCATAGCATGTTTTGTTTCATTATTCATTATGCTTATGCTATGTTAGTTAGATTAGTGTTATACATGTTTAGTTACTTGAGCACCCATGTTTCATATGGATCTATATTTAGTGTTCTCACCTTGTTTAGAACTAACATGCATGCCCTAGATCTAATGCACATACATTTGCATTATGACCATTTGGATGTTTATGATTATATGATGATTTGTTTTGATGACTCATGTTTTAGTATGATATATGCCATGTTTGTTAGACCCTTGACATGCATGTTTAGCTTATGAGATCACCCATGTTTAGTATGGACCCTTATTTTGTGTTCTCTTTATGTTTATCTATCATGTTGATCATAGTTCTAATGCACATGTCTTTGTCATGCTAATCATATGGTTGACTATGATTTTTTGTTTTAATAATTCATGTTTTTGATTATCATGATCATGTTGATTGTTGACCCGTTTTATGCTTCATGTTTTGACTACTTGCTTGAATGATAGTTTTCATTAAGACTAGGATTTACGCTTGTACAACTAGTGAGCTACAAATAGACCTTTATATATGATTGTGCTTAAACGCTCATTTGTATTCACTTGATGTACTAGTATAGTCTAGTTTTGATGATTCTTGCATTTGACTTGTATTCATCATATTTTGTTTTAACTTCATGTATATGTCTATCTTGTCCAAACTATTGAGTATACATGTACATCCTTGAGCCACGTGCCTTCATGCACATACTTTTGTGGACTCATTGTGTTTAGGATATGTATGTATACTTTAGTTTGTACATGACATACATATGCCTTGAAGTTTAAATCATGTTTTGATGATTTTCATGTTTTTAGGTGATTTCACATTTATGATGAATATCACGTTTTTAAGATGATTTCAATAGGTGATTTCACATCTTAGATAGGTTTCATGTTTTTGGAAATTTCTTTGGTAAAAGTAATTTAATTTATCATGTGTAAATGTTTTAAAGGAATTTCAATATTGAGCTTGATTGTCCATTTTCATGATAAGTGTGTTTCACATATATCCTATACACTCACCTTATTAGTTTTCTCATGACCTTGTTTTCATGAGTATTAGATGGGCTTTATGGATTTTGAGTGTTGATGATCATGTGATTTACATGTCCTTCATGAAATATATTTTGATTTATTGAAGAATTTCGTATTAGTTGATTCATATAACTAATTGTGATATTCTTCATGAGGTAGAGATTTTCAACAAACTATATTTTCAAATCTATTTTTGAAAACTCCTACCATCAAAGGGTGGTTGGATGGGAGATCATGTTCATGTATGCTTTATATTGAAAATCATTTTTAAACTTGCACATGATTGGGTGGTAGTGAATATGAGATATACACTTGATCTTATTGTTGTTTCAATTGGTATCATTGAATTCTTTCAATTGGTATCTAATCTTGACATCCTTTTGTATACTCATATATGTTTTGTTTTATATATATGTATGCATACACTTCATATAGTATCAATTTACAATTGGTATCTATTTCTTACATACATATATAGATGATTTATTTGTGCTTCAAGATATATGCACAAATTTTTCTTATGATAAGCTTGATTTTTTTTAATGACCATCATTTTCAATTGATTCAATTTTCAATTGGTTTCTTTATACAAGCATTATCATTATCTTGCTTATGCTAAGCTTGAGCTTTAACATTATTTCAATTGACTTAGTTTTCAATTGGTATCTTATTTCTAGCTTAAGCATATGTTTAGTTGGTATTTCATAAAGGGGGAGAAAACTCACATTTCAATTTTTCAATTGGTATTTAGTTTACCATTGGTTTTGTTTCCCACTCCCTAACTTTATGAGAAAAAAAAATGATTTAAGGATGATTATTGATTTTTAATTGGTATCATATGCTTATAAAGATATATATCTTCAATTGGTATCAATGTGTTTTTCAATTGGTATCATGTATTTTATTTTCAATATGTTTTAATTTCAATTGGGATCATATTTGTTTTCAATGCCCCTCTTACTTTCAATTGGTAATTGGTAGGCATTTCTTAAATGTTTTTATGATCACTTTCTATTGATATCATAATGCACTTCTTTGACATTTTTTTAATTGGTATCATTTTTGGTTTCACCCCTTGAAGTAGTTTGTTTATTCTTTGTTTCATATATTTAGGGGAGAAGAATTCATATCTTTTTGTTTTTACCCCTTTGTTTATGATTGACAAAAGGGGGAGAAGATTTATTGGAGTTGATATGTATGAGTTTTCAGTTTTATGTTCATTTCATCTCCATTGGTATTGGTATCAAGAGCATTATGAGTTTTGTTTTTATTAGTATCCATTGGTATCAAGAGCATGTTTTGGTAATTTAGTTGTTTTGTTAGAATTGGAATCAAGAGCATGTTTCATATGCATATTCATTTTATGTCAAGAACCTTGTTTATATGCATCTTATTGTTTGTTTATTCCTATGCATGAGTTAAGGGGGAGCTTCTTTGAAGCATTACTTTAATCCATGCATATATAACTCCATGAGTTTTGTCATCATCAAAAAGGGGGAGATTGTTGGCCCAAAGGCCTTTCACTCTAGTTTTGATGATGATTAACTCATGTAGTTATGTGTACTAATTATCTTGTGATTTTAGTTTCAGTTTATTAATCAAGATATTAGTTGGTGTTTAGCTTCAACAAGATGAATTGGAAGCTTGCACATGTTGATTCAAGAGCCCGCGCATCAAAGATCATACATTGCACTTGCTCGGTGAATCAAGAGTTTTTGGATCGAGCCGACTTGGAGATTGCGCTCTAGCTTGGAGATTGCGCTCTACAAGAAGACTTAGGTATCCATAGTTTTAGTTTGGGTTTAGATCCTAATTGTAAAGATTAGAATAGTATGATAAGCTCAAGTTCACAACACACACACCTTTCATGTTTTGATTTTCGGTTTTAGGTTTAACCGATCTTGGTTTTCATGAATAGATTTTTTATCAAAACAAGTTTACATGGTTTATGTATATTAGATTTGTTCTATATACATGCATGCTTCAATTGTTTAGACAAACTTTGTTTGATAATCTATTCCATGTGTTTTATGTTTTGGTATTTACAACAAAACATATTTTTGGACTTAATGACAAAAATCATGATATATATATGTTTCTTGTATATTGAATTTCTCTTCATATACAATATGCTTCAAAATGTTTAAATATCATATTTTTGTATTTCAGATAGGTTTTGGACAATGTGTATTTTCTATTCAAAATCTGAGTTTTAGAAAATACAAGTTTTGGTTTTTGATAAATATGATAAGATACAAAAATAGTTTTAATTGCTTGATATTTGAGTCAAAACTTTTATCACATGTTTATATATCAATGCAAAATGCTAAAACTATTTTTGGGGATTTTTAGTAATTTATAAGAATTTATTTGACATTAATTTTCCTCAGATTTCAGACCTGACTTTTGTCTGCCAGGCTTGGCTGGTCGACTGGTACGGTCGACCGCACCAAAGAAGCCAGTCGACCGTTCCGGTCGACTGACGTGCACGGATACGTGCACGCTGGCTGACTCTGTATCCGGTCGACCGAAGCGGTCGACCGACGGAGAGCTGTTGGCTCCCAGGAATTCTCGGTCGACCGAGGCGGTCGACCGGTAGCCACAACGGTTCAGAATTTGACCGTTGGGCGGTCGACCGGGCCGGTCGACCGGCAGGGTAAATCTGGCAAATATTCTGTAAATGGCTAGTTTTCTAAATTGCCTATAAATACCCCATTTGAGAGAGTTTTTCTCTAAGAATTTTTGGGCTAAAATTTTCTATCTCTCTGGTTTTTTTGCTGCAAGAAAAATAGGTTTTTGGATTCAAAGTGAACAATCTTTTGTGTTTTTGATTAGGGTTTGAAAAACCAAAGAAAAGGGATTTTGGGAAAAACTTTTGTTTGAACTTCTATATCTTGATTTCATTTGTTTCCCAAAGGTTTTTCTTTGAGTTGCTGGTTTCATATCCCTTGGTTTTCTCCACACTTGAGCTAAAAATCTACTATCTATATCTATAGGTTATTTGTGTGGAAGAAGAAGTTGTTTGTGGTTGTTGTTGTGACCACCAAGTTGTAACCCAATCTTTTCTTAGCTTTGTGCTTTGGGTTGTATCCCTCTAGTTGAGAGGTGATCCTTGTATTGGTTGGTAATTGGGAGTTTGTTGTATTGGTTTGGAATTTGCCTCAAGGAGGAGGTTGTGATTGTTGGAGTTTGCCTCAAGGAGGAGGTTGTGTTGGTTGGCTTGGATTTGTGCCTCAGGGAGGAGGTTGTAAAGAGAGGAGTTGGGTACTCCTTGTAAAGGGTCCTAAGTGGACGAGCTAGTGGAAATCCTTCGTGTGTCGAAGGCGGGGATGTAGAGCTGGGTGCTCGAACCACGATAACATATCTTGTTGTTTGCGCTTGATCCATTGGCTCTCTCTATCTCTCTCTTTACTTTGTGCCTTGCCTTATTCATATTGTGCATTCATATTTGCTTGGCTTGGTTGTGTGTGAATCATTTGTTGATCACACTTGAGTGTAATTTGCATTAAGTTATTAAATTCCGCATTTAGTTCATAGATTAGCATTGTCACCTATTCACCCCCCTCCAGGTGACTTTTCAGGCGTGGCCGTGCCTGGTCTTGCTAGGGGATAGAAAAGAGTGAGATAGAGAGAGAAGGGAGGGGATTGGCAGCAGGCGGCCTGGCTAGCCCAAAGCTTAGGCCAGGCTGGGCCCAGGCAGCACTGGGGAGGTGGAGCGGCGTCACCCACTGTAGCTAAGGGTGGCCGCCTACCACCCCAGGAGAAGAAAGAGAAGGAAAGGGGGTTGATGGGTGGTGGTTTGGTGGTGTAGATGGTGGTGAGGTGTGGTGGTTTGGGGTGGAGATTAAGATGTAGATGGTAGAAAGGGTAGAGGAAGTGAAGGTTGTAGTTGTGGTGGTGTAGATGTTGAAGATGGTGGTGGGATGAGTGGTGATTAGTGGAGCAAATGGAGGAGGAGGAGATGGTGGTGTTAGTTGGGGGTGAAATTGGAGGAGAGAATGTGAAAGGAGGAGCTTGGGGTGGCATCAGAGCTTGGCCGCCGCCTAGGGCGTCACCGACATCGGGTCGGAGGAGGTGAGGTCGATGGTGGAGGTGGGTGGTCATTTCATAGAGGAGAGAGGGAGTGGGGGGAAATTGAGGAGTGAAGGAGAGAGAGAAGATGAAGGAAAAAGAGAATAGAGATAGGGATAGGGATTGTAGAGGGGGAGAGAGAATTTTAAGGGAGAGGGGGAGAAGCTTTGTTTGCTGGCCAGGGTAAGAAGGAGAAAAGAAAAGAAAAGAAGAGAGAAAAAGAAGAAGAAAAATATATAGGAGAAGTGGAAGATATTTTGGGGTTTTTTGTGTTGAGGAGAAAAAAAGAAAAAGAAAAGAAAAGAAAAGAAAAGAAAAGGTTATGGTGAAGAAAAAAAGAAAAAAGGAAAAAGAAAAAGAAAATAAAGAAAGAAAATATCCTTGTATTAACTCCGGATCCGGTAAAATACTGAAACATCGAAAATGCCAAAAAAATAGAGTAACTCGGAAAGGTCTTCAAAAATTTTTAAAAATAGAGAATATTATTTTAAGTACTATGGTGAAATCGGATTAAAGAAATTCAATCCATTTTCAAATTAAAAAAATCTTGGAATCAATCAGCGACACCGGTCGACACCAAACCGGTCAAGTTTTGATAAATTCAGAAAAATCTATAAAAATGAATTAAAGTAGAAATTGTGATTCTAAGAAAAATGTTAAAGCAGATTTCAGAAATTTTACTCCATTTGTAAATTAAAAATTCTAAAATCGGTCGGTGGTACTGCTGGACACTGATTTTGAAGATTTTGAAATTTAATTCAGAAAAATTACAGAAAATTATGAAAAGTCTAAAATATTGAAAAATGATGTTTGAAACTGAAACTGGTCAAATCTAACTACTGAAAAGACCAAATCAAGCAATACACTAGAATTGAGTCCCCGGTTCTGATTAGAATTAACTCCGAGTCCACGAATCTGAACCCAATGCAAAACAATCAAAAAATAATCATAAAAAAATAAATATAGGAAGTAAATTTAAAAATATGATCAAAAAATCTGAATAAGTATCTAAGTACATATTTTGGGAACGGGTGTTACAACTCAATAAGTTCTCTATGGAAACTTGAGAACCAACTCCTACTACCACCCTCTTTCAATGCTTTCTTCACCAACCAGTCTGCCGGTTGATTGCCCTCCCTAATATGTTTGTTGCCATCCAAGCCTTCATTGATTTTAGTAGTTCAAATATCACCGAATATCGGCTAACAAGATAGTGGTCTTATTGTGGCTGATTTACCCTCTGTAAATCTATTGAAGGTTTTTTATGTGGATTCATCCTACCTCTCTAACTTGTTATGGACTTATGGCATGTTTGGTTACAGGAAAGTTGAGAAGTGGGAGTACAAATTTCCACTTTTCTTGTTTGTTTTGAATTGAAAATGGAAAATAAAAAAAAATTTTGTTTCTTATTATTTTTTTTTTACATCTCTCTTTTACACTACTATTTTCCTACTTTCAAGATGCTACAGTTAATTTTGTGATCATGTAAATTTTACTTTTAATAAGTTGTATTTCAAAACAGTTAATTTGATATCATGTAAATCTCGCGTGTGTTGGTCCCCGAGATATTGATAAATGCGGAATTATCTCTGTTGGCAACTATGATCTTAAACACACAAGTCAACACAAACTAAACAAGAAGGATTAATCGTTAGACAAATAAATAACTTGCAAGTAAAGGAAAACAAATCTCAGAAAAATTGACAAACGCAAACAAAGAGATTTATCCTGGTTCGGTCCTTGTGACCTACATCCAGTCCCAAGCCACCCGCTTGAGATTTTCCTTTAACCTTGATTTTGCCACCCAAAATCAATACACCATGTACACCACTTGACAAATCCCCTTCGCCAAATGTATACACCTTCTCTTCCACCAAGAGAACACCTTCTCTTCCACCAAGAGAATACCTTTCACCTTGTACAACTGCCTCTACAACCAAGAAGCCTCCCGTGTATAATGATTTGCTTTGAGAAATACAATACTTTCCTATAGCCTTGGTACAGATGTGTATGTGGACAAGGTTCAGTATAGGAAACAAGAACTTCAGAGAATCTTCACAATGGAAATGTCTTTTGGTGAAGAACTGAAGTGGGAAAAACAGTTTTCAGGTTTGCAGATTTTTGGCTTTTGGAAAACTGATAAAAACTCTTGGTAAATGGCCTTTGCAATAACTTCCCTATTTATAGCTGAAGACTAGGGTGGGTTAGGGAGTTATTGGAGCAATTTGAATCAAAGAAACGTTGAGATTCGTTGCAAAAAAGACCAGATAACGAAAACTGTCCAACAGTCAGAAACTGTCTATAGTCGACTAGGGTTCTGAGTTAGTCGACTAGACTAGGCAAAATTTCAACTATTAGTCGACTATATTTAGCTATTAGTCGACTAGGTAGGTGGACGTTGGATGAACAGTTTTCTGGTTAACTACCTCAAGTCGACTGCAACTGCTTTATAGTCGACTGGGTCAAGTATTAATCGACTAGGGACCAAGGGATAGTCGACTAGAAAAATGTATTAGTCGACTATAGTTGACTGTTGGTCGACTAATACACAAACAGAGAGTTGGTCTGTTTCAGGACACAGGATTAGTCGACTAATGGTTTGGGTCAAGTCGACTAGGCATGTTATTAGTCGACTTGGATAATGTATAGGTCGACTAATGACATTGAAATGAGTGTGTTGTGTCAAGGCTTTTACATTCTACATCACAATTACAACCCACACTCTATCAACTCTCTTTAGAGCATCTTGATCATGTAGGACTCTTGATTCTTCATGTGTTAGAGCTCCACATGTCATGCGTCACAAACGTCTTCATCGAAACAGGTTCCAACATTCTCCCCCTTTTTGATGACGACGCTTTGTGTGCACAAGTCCTCCCCCTGCAGAAAATATGTTACCTTTTCCTCCCCCTGCAGAAATGGGTTATAACAGATAGAGAAATATTTTGTTCTCCCCCTGCAACAAATATATTTGTACATATATACATAGTTGATCTTTAAAAAAAATTTTATATGGTACCTGCAAGATAAACGTTAGTTGGTACCAAATATAAAAGATCATATCTAACCTTTAGGACTCCAAATCCATTTAGAATTTGGTTTCCACCTGTTAGTATATACATAATTGCAAGAATCACATATATCATGCATGTATGAAGCAATATATGTATTTTTATCATAAACATTTAAGTTCTTTGGAATCCATATAAACTTACTTTTCTTAGTCTTACTTTTTACAAAATAACTATATGGATGATTATAACATGAAGATTTTGCAATAAAACCAATACCATGATTATCATGTGACAAATTCTGAAAAGATAATAGATCATTTAATTTTTCTTTTCCTTTATTAAACTTAGTCACATTTTGCATAAGATCTTCATATTTCTTTTTGAAAACTAACATGTCTTTATCTAATATAGAAATTCTATCATTCAAAGACTTAGTTTCCATTTTCAGAAAAATGTTTTCTTTTATAAACTTCTCATTTTCAGTTTTCAAGAATGATATGACATTTTCAGTTTCATCTTGTTGAGAATTTATAGAAGAACATTGTAATGCATAACATGAATTTTCCTTTAAAAGTTTCTCATTTTCTTTTGACAAAACTTTGTTTTTCAGTTTTTCATTTTTCAGATCAAGAAATAATTTATGGAAAGCATCAGAGAGTTCAGAATATGATACCTCATCATCTTCAAGTGCCATGTAACATAGGTTGACACGTTCAGTGGATTCTTCTTCATCAGAAGATGAGGAATCACTATATTCTAAAGATGCTTCGTAGTTCTCCTTCTTTCTGAAGTTCTTACTCTTGTACTTATCTTTCTTCTTAAGCAAAGGACAATCCATCTTCATATGACCTGGTTTATCACAATTAAAGCATTTGAATTTACCTTGCTTTAGAAATTTTCTGAATTTCTTTGAGAGCATTGCCATCTCCTCTTCGTCATCATTGTCCGTGTCGGAAGATGCATGGAAGGCGAGTTCTTTCTTCTTTGAACGGTGTTGTCGTTCGTCCTTCTTCCTTTCTTCTAACTGCACTTCATATGCCATTAGATTACCGATTAGGTTTTCTAATGTCATAGTTGAGAGATCATTCGCCTCTTCAATGGCGGTTGTCTTCTTCTCCCATTCTGGTGTGAGTGCACGAAGGATCTTTCGAACTCTTTCAACTTGGGTGTAGTTCTTTCCAAGGGATGCTAATGTATTGGTGATGTCGGTGAATCTTGTAACCATCTCGGATATGGTTTCATTCTCCTCCATTTTGAATAACTCAAATCTGTGGACAAGAACAGATATTTTAGATTCCTTAACTTTATTAGTGCCTTCGTGTGTTAGCTGAAGAGTATGCCATATTTGATGTGCAGAAGTTGCTGTTGAAACACGGTTGAACTCTTCTTTGGTTAGGGCACAGAATAGAGAATTCATCACTTTGGCGTCAAGGTTCGCGTTCTTTTGATCTTCACTCCAAGCGTTGTAGTTGGTTGTGGGCTTGGTGTACGATGCTTCTACGATGTTCCAAAGGTCGTAGTTGAGTGACTGTAAGTATATCTTCATTCTACACTTCCAATAGTTGTAGTTGGTTCCGTCAAATAGCGGTGGACGTTGTGTAGAATGTCCTTCTTTGAATTGGGATGATGAGAACTCCGTTGCCATCTTTGTTGTTGACTTGTACTGGCTCTGATACCAAATGTTGGTCCCCGAGATATTGATAAATGCGGAATTATCTCTGTTGGCAACTATGATCTTAAACACACAAGTCAACACAAACTAAACAAGAAGGATTAATCGTTAGACAAATAAATAACTTGCAAGTAAAGGAAAACAAATCTCAGAAAAATTGACAAACGCAAACAAAGAGATTTATCCTGATTCGGTCCTTGTGACCTACATCCAGTCCCCAAGCCACCCGCTTGAGATTTTCCTTTAACCTTGATTTTGCCACCCAAAATCAATACACCATGTACACCACTTGACAAATCCCCTTCGCCAAATGTATACACCTTCTCTTCCACCAAGAGAACACCTTCTCTTCCACCAAGAGAATACCTTTCACCTTGTACAACTGCCTCTACAACCAAGAAGCCTCCCGTGTACAATGATTTGCTTTAAGAAATACAATACTTTTCCTATAGCCTTGGTACAGATGTGTATGTGGACAAGGTTCAGTATAGGAAATAAGAACTTCAGAGAATCTTCACAATGGAAATGTCTTTTGGTGAAGAACTGAAGTGGGAAAAATAGTTTTCAGGTTTGCAGATTTTTAGCTTTTGGAAAACTGATAAAAACTCTTGGTAAATGGCCTTTGTAATAACTTCCTTATTTATAGCTGAAGACTAGGGTTAGTTAGGGAGTTATTGGAGCAATTTGAATCAAAGAAACGTTGAGATTCGTTGAGAAAAAGACCAGATAATGAAAACTGTCCAACAGTCAAAACTGTCTATAGTCGACTAGGGTTCTGAGTTAGTCGACTAGACTAGGCAAAATTTCAACTATTAGTCGACTATATTTAGCTATTAGTCGACTAGGTAGGTGGACGTTGGATGAACAGTTTTCTGGTTAACTACCTCAAGTCGACTGCAACTGCTTTATAATCGACTAGGTCAAGTATTAGTCGACTAGGGACCAAGGGATAGTCGACTAGAAAAATGTATTAGTCAACTATAGTTGACTGTTGGTCGACTAATACACAAAAAGAGAGTTGGTCTGTTTCAGGACACAGGATTAGTCGACTAATGGTTTGGGTCAAGTCGACTAGGCATGTTATTAGTCGACTTGGATAATGTATAAGTCGACTGATGACATTGAAATGAGTGTGTTGTGTCAAGGCTTTTACATTCTACATCACAATTACAACCCACACTCTATCAACTCTCTTTAGAGCATCTTGATCATGTAGGACTCTTGATTCTTCATGTGTTAGAGCTCCACATGTCATGCGTCATAAACGTCTTCATCGAAACAGGTTCCAACAGCGTGCAGTCCAATTACAGTCTTAAAATATCAATTTAGAATTAATTTTTAATTTAATATCATTTTATGGTCAACTTTATGGTCAACTTTTTTACTTTAAATTTCACATTACTAATCAAACAACAAAAATACAATATACTTTCCACTTATACTTTATATTACAATCAAATGCTAAAAGTGTGAATTACACAAATCTTAATTTTTCACTACACTTTCATATCTTCCATCTTTATTTCTCACTTACACTATTTCCTCCCACTTACATCAATCCAAATAGGCCCTTAAGAGAAGATAATGTAGGCGTCAACGTAGGAGAGGCAACCGAGCGAAAAAGTTCTTTTTGATCATGCTGTGAAGTGAAATTATCTTATGGGATACAAGATTGGTAAGGGAAGGAAGAGCTTTCTATTATTTTTTCTTGATTTTTAATCAATAACCCACAAAATTACCATATTTTTAATTTTTTAGGTTTATAATTTAAATAAATCAAAAACCTAATCTGAGAATGAGACAACTTTTCCATATAATAAAAAATTAAATATTTGTCAAGAACATGATTTGAATCCCTATCTCAATCTACCAAAAAGGTTAATCAACTTGGGAGAGCTCTTACCGAGCTCTGACATGATGTTGTAAACTATGATCTATATTATGCATGAAATAGAAGAGATCATATATGGAGTTGAGCTGGTTAACTTTCAGTAGTATCAAAAATGTCGATAATCCCATTTTGATTTGATTGATAGACTACTCATATGCAAAATCCAAACCGTTGGATGTGATCTACTAACTATAAACTAGTTTTAGGTCTTTAAAAAATGTCGATTTTTTAGTCACTTTGATGAACGGATAAATAATAATAAAAATCTGTGAAATTTTATTCTTAACAGTTTATAGTTAGTACACCACATCCAACGGTTTGGATCTTACATATGGGTGGTATATCAACAAAATCAAAATGAAAATATTGACATTCTTGATACTTCTGAAAGTAACAAAGACTTCCACATGGCTAAATTAATCTCTCGCGAATGTTCATGATGGCGAAAAAAGCTACGATAACTCCTATGCAACGGTTTCCTTCACTCTGTACGACACTAGTAGACTAATAGATTTAATCTCAAGATGAAATATGAAGGTTTGAGATTGTACGAGAAATTTGTGTTTAGGGGGAGGGATTTATGTCATTATATAAAGACTCAAACCTAAATTTTGAAATGAGAATGAACTAGAAAAGTGCACATGCCAGACTACGTGAAGTTTTTTAAATTAGAATTATTTCTAATTTATAAATATTTATTTTCTAATAATTTGGGTGAACAACATAATATCGATCTATTCAAAAAAAATTAACAAAAATAGTATAAATCTTTATTTATTTTCATTAAAACATTAAAGTAGACATAAAAAATATTTTAAAAATATTTATGTAGAAGATAAAATTAAAAAGAATTAAAGATAAGAAATTTGAAGTAATGTAAAATAAATAATAAAAATAAATAAATAAAGGAGATATAAACCCGTACTATAAATTTTCGGGCTGTTTGGTTGCACGGAAGTGGGCGGAAGTAAGGAAATAGGGAAGTATAATTGCTCACTTCCCTATCTATCCAAACACCGGAAAAGGAAAATAAGAAAACCTCTTTTCCTTTTATCTTTTCTCTTTTACAAAATTATTTCCTCACTTCCAGAGTGCTACAGTTAATTTTGTGGTCATGTAAATCACATTTGTAATAAATTGTAGCACAAAACAGTTAATTTTTTGACCATGTAAATCTCACTTGCATTCTAATTATAGTCTATTTTTTATTTTTCTTAATAAATTTTTATTTTAATATTATTTTACGGTCAACTTTGTGGTCAACTTTTTACTTCCACTTTCACATTACCATCCAAACACCGGAAAAGACAAAATAATTTCTAAACCATACTTCCCAACAACATCCAAACACCGGAAAACTTACTAACCAATTCCCAAGTTCCAAAGGGAATTATTACTACTTCCTCAATTCCTCACTTCCTCACTTCCACCCTTAACCAAACAGGCCAGTAACAATATAGAATATGTTATAATTATAACCAACGAGAAATCATCATGTATGCATGACACAAATATTGTTCCAAAATAAAATGAGCTTGAGATATTTTTCTCACCTCCAAAATCTTTTCTCTCTGTGTTTAAGTATGACTTATCTACCCTTCGACAAACTGTAAACCAGCATCAAACAATAAAATTATGAACTCAAAGAAAAAAGAAAAAATAGACCACAAAAAGTAATATCGAGAGATTCTGAGAACAAGATAGCAAATAATATAGTAATATTTGATTGATGTTGGATATATTGACTTTCTCGCTTCTTCTTCACTATAGAAAAAAAAGAGTAAAAAATAGAATAGGAATAAAAATAAAAGAAAGAAGAAAAAGAGAATAATCATGAAAATAAAAAAGAATAAAGTTTATAAATAAGAAACATAGAATTTTAAGAAAAATGATAATAAAAAATATAAAAAAATAAGTGAAGACGAAGAAGGGAAACATTATTCACACAACAAACACACAAAAGATTAAAAAAAGGGAAGCACAAAGTAAATTAAGGAAAATAAAAAATATGATTATATTAGGAAAAAAAGGAGGAAGTGGAAGGGTTTTCATAATTTGCAATGTTCAATTAAGAAAAGAAAAAAGAATTAGAGAGAGTTTTCCATGATTTTGTAGTTCCAATTATATCAGAATATTAGAAGAAAAGAATGAGAGCGAGATTTCATAATTTATGAATTATAATTATATATTATATAGTTAGAGAGTTTCAACTATATTAGGCTGATAGAAGATATAATAAAAGAGAGAGGATTTCTATAACTTGAGAGTTCTAATCATATTAAGAAAATAAATGATAGGAATATTAGGTGATAGAATAAGATGGGAGAAGTTTCATAATTTGGAAGTGTCAATTATATTAGATCATTAGAAAAAAGAATGAGAGAAAGAGATTTCATAATTTGATAATTTTAATTATATATTTTGTAGTTTGAGTGATACAATTATATTAGGACGATAGAAGAACTAATTAAAGAAAAGAAGTTTATATAATTTGAGATAAAGAGAAGGAATTTCTATAATTGTAGAGTTTAATATTAGGATAAATAAATTATTATAAGAAAAAATAGGTGATAGAACAACGGAGGACAAAATTGGTGATAGGACAAGGAGAGGAGAGGGGGGATGTTGGGGGGGGGACAGAATTTTCCACATGTCTTATTTTATTTCCTTTTAAAAATAGTTGTAGATTCTCATATTAAATCTAACCCGAGATAATCAACGTTACCTAAAGGACGCTTCCCTTAAACATCAAACGCTAATTTTAAAACCACTAGACCTGAACCCAAGAGGCCGGGCAATATTGGATCGGGTTCGGGTCCGGTCTAATTAGTGGATCGGCCCATCAAGTTCAACACTTGTTTATCTCGATGCATTTTTGTAATGGTCCAACGGGAAAAGTTTTAGAGTTTTGTCTTATTTTTCAAGAGGAGATGATGGTCCAATAAAATTCAATTGAGTTGGAGAAAACGATGGCTTGAAGTAGAAGAAGCAAATCAAGGTGAATCAGTTTTTTTCAGGCGATTGTGAGTTTTCTTTTCAGGAGGATTATGTATAGGATTCAATTTCTATTCAATGAAGATTTATTTCTAAATATTAATGGGCCCAGACTCCTTCTAGATCAAAGAGATCAACTCTCAATAGGATTGATCAAGATTCTTCAAGCATCTAATGATTAAGATCATCTCATAGTCCAAATAAGAGTTGTATTGTAAAATTTTATAAATAAAAAGTAGTAACATAGGATTTAGATAGAGCAGAAGAGGAGAATAAAGTTGTGGTGAACAACAATATAAGACCCTAAAAAGCTAAGGAGGCCCTAAAAAGTCAAGAAAGAGTGGAGCAACCTTAATGTGCATAGAGAGAACGTATACTCTTGTAATTTAGGCGTAAATTTAATTGAAGATGAATACTCTTGGATCTCTTTGTATCAATTTATTATAAAAGCTCTCTCAAGTTCTCTCCCCATAGACGTAAACTAAGTTTGGGTCAAACCACGTTAAATTATGTGCTCTTCTTATATCTTTTAATATTCATCTTGTGTGCTCAAGGTAATCGATCTCATGGCGTACTTGAGGTCGTCGGTGGGGATTTTCGTATCTCACAACTATTTGTATCATAGTAAGTATGGTATCCCGAGTTATGCACGTAATAATTGGTATCAAGCATATCAATTTTATTACAATAATTGGTGTCATAGCTGATGGTGTTCGTTCAAGACTCTGGTACTCTAGATGAAGAAGAAAATGTCAAGTCAATGGAGTTCGGTAGAGGCATCAAGATGAAGAAGACAACAAGAAAGTTCAGATTTGTTCTAAGGAAAAGATGGATGACTTTTGAAGTATATTGATCAAGGTAGAGTCGTCAAGGCTCATAGACACACAGATCTAAACATGGTAGATGCAACGACGAAGTCTCAAGGTTAAAACATTGATGGAAGGTGAACAATCACAAAGTGATCGGTGGAAGACCATGGCACAACAAGTCCTTGACAATATTCATGCAAAGTTGATAAAATCATGGCATAATTAGAGGCGGATTGCCTCAAGACTGACAGGGCCTCATGGCCGGGAAGACGTCATAAAGCGAGATTTTTTGCTGGCGGCGATGAAGTCTCAAGGTTAAAACATTGATGGAAGGTTAACAATCACGAAGTGATCAGTGGAAGACCATGGCACGACAAGTCCTTGACAATTCATGCAAAGTTGATAAAATCATGGCAGAATTAGAGGCGGATTGCCTCAAGACTGATAGGGCCTCATGGCTGGGAAGACCTCATAAAGCGAGATTTTTTGCTGGCGGCGATGATGCAATGCAAGCTAAGGGAAAGAAATTAGGTCAAGGAGTTTTAATGAAAAACAAGAAGGGAGCTCACTTCGAGGTGGAGCTTCAAGAAAAATTGCAACGGGTCTAAGTATTGTAGGACGACTAAAAAAAAGATGCATTCAAGTAAGGCCCGAGATGGCCCAAGGCATGGCGGTAAATCGTTAAAGTCCCCTGGGAAAGGGACAAGGTTAAAGGCTTCATGACATGGTTACAATCAAGGAATGAATTAAGGTTGTAATTTAAAATCTCAAGTTGTTTTGCTAAAGGCTTGAAAAGCAAGTCAAGGTGAAGATTGTTAGAATTTTGCCTTATTTTTCAAGAGAAGATGATGGTCCAAGAAAATCTAATTGAGCTGGAGAAGACGATGGAAGCAAATCAAGGTGAAACAGTTTCCTTTTCAGGCGATTGTGAGTTTCCTTTTCAGGAGTATGAATAGGATTTAATTTTTATTCAATGAAGATTTATTTTTAAAGATTAAAGGGCCTAGACCCTTTTAGATCAAGGAGATCAACTCCTAATAGGATTGATCAAGATTCTTCAAGTATCCAATGACCAAGATCATCTCATAGTCCAAATAGGAGTTGTATTGTAAAATCTTATAAATAAAGGGTTGTAACCTAAGATTTAGGTGGAGCAGAAGAAGAGAATAAAGTTATGGCAAACTACAATGTAAGGCCCAAAAAGCCAAGAAGTCCCTAAAAAGTCAAGAAAGAGAGGAGCAATGTGAAGGTGCATAGAGAGAAAGTATACTCTTATAATCTAGGTGTAGATTCAAAGGGAAGATGAATACTCTTGTGTCATCAAGAGGAATGTTAGATCTCTTTGTATCAACTTTATTAATAAAGTTCTCTCAAGTTCTCTCCCCGTGGACTGATCGAGAGAAAATCGCGCACAAAAAGTGTATGTTTTAAAATCACGTGTTAAAAGTGCGTGCTCTGGCTTCCTCGATACTTCTGTTATAGCACAGAGGCTAAACGTTCGAATCGACAAGGATGGAAAGCGATAGAAACTTTACCAGTCGATTCACGTATGTGTTAAGTATTCTTCAATGTTTTAAAGAATGAAAAGAAAAGAAAATAAAGAATGAAAAGAGAAGGATACGGCGAAAACAAAGAAGTGGGAAACATAGAAAAGATTGTATTTGTGATTTTTGTGTATATTTCTAAAACAAAGTAAACATGGAAAGAAGATTCATGGCTACTAACTACTAATGGCTCCACTAACATGCTAACCTCTTAGTGATAGTTGTCTCACTTGTATCATTGTCCATCACTAGTTCTTATTCAAGAGCTTTACAAAGTATGGCTCATAAGATCACTTTAACATTCAAACTCAACAAATGAGAGCAAGCTACACTTAAACCATCAAAACTAACTAGAGAAAGTATAGAATAAAGTGATGGTAACTTGTTAGAGAGTTAGATATAAAGTGTTAGAATCTATCATCATGAGCCATCAATAGATCTTGGAAGAATAAGGCCAAATAGAGGATATTAGATTCATGTGGATTATCAAGTAAGGAGTTAACATAGTTAGTGGTTAATAGTTAGTTGCCATGAGAAGAAAAATTAGCTAAAAATATAAAGAGTTAGAGAGAAGAAAACAAGTAGAGATAAGAGAGAACATTTCATAGAGTGTCACCCTCCATTACAAGAACTTTCTCTTCTATCCTATAATCATTCTCTTTCCTATTACATGATCTACAAGAAATGATAAATACAAAAGAGTAAGAAGAAGAACAAATAACCTAAACTAAAAAAGAAATTACTCTAAAAACTACCCTAAAAACTCTTCTCCCCCATGTTCTGAAAAACCTGGGCTATTCATAGGTTAAGGTGGGCACCAGGGAGGCATCATGGGGCCATGAGTCGAAACTCGACATGTGGCTCTACCAGAAGGTCACGGAAATACGGTTTTTGTCACATTTCTGCAGCCCTTCTAGCGCCGCGCACGCTGCGCCAGTGGGTGCTGACTGCTGGCTTGTCCCCTTTTGGTTCCCCTGCTGGTTTCTGATTTTCTGATCCTAGATTTGACAGATCAGCTCTCCAAAGTCAATGGCTATAATTTAGGCTCTAAAATCACCAAATAAATGAGATTTTTAGGCTTCTTCTTCATTTCACACCATAGACCTAGGAACACACAAGAAAACCATTATTAGTAATATTTTATATAGAATAAATATGAAGATGTGGTATGAAATATGCACATATGGAGATTAACCACGCCTTCACACTTATCTTTTACTCGTCCCGAGCAAAACAAAAAACTAACTAAGAAAATTATTACACCACTTTCGCAGGTGACGCGATTGCACTGAGTATGTGCAACAAGCCGTTAACCCTCTAGGATTCCCTTAGAGGAGGAGTTTTATCTCCTGAGGATTTTTTGCGAGTTACACCCACAAAATCCATAAGGAAAGAAAAATAATGTTAGTATTTTGAAAACACATTTTGAAAGAGAGAAAAGTGTTGAAGTATTTTTGCAGAAAATTTAAGCTATCCAAGGTCATAGGTTAACCAGAAATTATTCTTCCTTAAACTAAGTTTAAATGCAAAATTTTGTTATAAATTAAAAATAAGAATTTAAAATTGAATTGACTCTTTGATCTTTCGAAAGAACTCTAAGAAAATATGCACTTTGTGAAATGTGAAGATTTTGGGATATCGACTCCGACTTTCATAGCATTTATTTATATCAAAAAAAAATTCTTTCCTTATTTTTCTTAGGCGTTTTTGCTTACTCGGGTAGTGATCCTTTAGCCGGTTACTTCCAAGCCAGATGGTTTTAGGGAACTAGATGAGAAGACATCCCTTGAGTTTAAGGACTCGAGTAAACAAGGCCACAAAACTAAAGGGAATTATTTTTTTGTCTACCATTTTAGGCGTGAATAATCATGCATCCTGAAGCATAACTATCCAGCTTCAATAAATGATTTTTATTATCATCATTTTTTATATATATTTTGTTATGACATTTTCAATCTTTGTTTCAATCCCAAAAAATTGTGTAAGTGTGAAGTGCATATATCTAAGGCATAAAATTTGAGATCAAATTGTCTTTCCAATCTTACTTCCTTATCCTAAAGTTTAAACAAGATCTATTATTTTGACTCGGTTTAAAAATTCATAATTTTCGGTCTTCCTAATTCCTAAGAAAATCTTAATTTTCATAAAAATAAATTAAAACTATTTCTCTTATTTCAAAAAGTTTTGTATAAAGAAAAGAAAAAAGGGTTTTTATACAAAAGAGAAAATCCAAAAACTTTCTACAAAGAAGCGTAAAAGAAATAATATATAAAACAAACTATGTTAGTAAATCCTCTCCCATACTTATCTCATGCATTATCCTCAATGCATCGTGAATGTGTATATGCGTGAAATAAATGACAAGGGAAGGAAAGTTACCTCATGGTGGTAGTTTCGGTGGTGGTCTGATTGGTCCATGAAATGCGACCTAATTCAAATTACGTGGAGTTCGCAGGAACCCACCAGTGACCTCTCTAATACAACCACTATGATATATACATGGATGATTTTTATTTGAAATTTTATCCCATCTAATTTTAAAATTTTAAAATAATTTCAGAGTCTTTTGTATCAACACCTTTGTCTCAGAATGGAGTGTGAAATGATGGAATAAATAATTGATTTGGGCTCAGAAAGTACAGGAGCTAATATTAACTTAGGAAATTGACTGAAATTAAGTAAAGGTTCCAGAGTCGAGATTGGTTCAGGAAGTGGGTCCAAATCAAGAAGTTGATATTCACACATGATTGGTCACTAATATTGTACATTCATTATACTTATTATAGAATAAACTCTGCTTTTTCCTAATTAATGTTTAATTTATTTGCAGGCCCATTCCTAAAGGAGAGTGAAGAGAAATGAGCCCAAAATCCCATCAAATTCTGAATTAAATCAGAATTAATTCAAACTCAATAAATCAGGGCAGATCAGGTCAGTTCAGATCGGTTGAAAACTAGTTAGAACAAATCCTTACAAATCGATCGGTTGAAGCCAAAGATCAAAGGACATTTCGTCAAAATCTCGGACTTAAATTGCAAATCCAGATGAAGATAAACATCAATCGCGAAGCCGGGAAGTTCCACTAATAGGGTGTGGCCACCTAGACACACCCTGATCGCGAAAACACGACCAATGTCACGTTTTTGCGGCTTTGTTAGAGAGTTAGGGGGAGCGTTTGATTCCCCTATTTTCATACGCTCTCATAGGTTGGGTTTTGCCTATAAATACTGGGACTTTCAGAGCATACAGGGGATGATCATGCAGAGATAGAACTTAGTCCACTTTTTCATTCTTTGTAATGTAGGTTTTTTTTTTCTTTTCATATAATTTCTAGTTTTATTTTATGTAAATCGGAGGATATTAGAGTTTCATAGGAGAATGAGAACGAAGCTTGTTCTGAGAGTGACATCGGTATAAGATTTCTTCTTTTTCTCTTATTGTCATAAAATCGAATCTGTAGTTTATTTTTTGTATGTACTTTATTTTTGTTCTTCTTCTTCTTCTCTACTTTCTTCTTTTGGTACCAATTGCTATCCAAGTGAGTCTTAAAGCATCGAAAGTACCTTGCCTTTGTTAGTGCCACCGATAGCTCATGATGATAGATTGAGTTTCATTCTGTATCACTTCATACTTGCAACGTCTTGATGATATAATGTGGAGGAGACGAGAATCAACTCTTATGGGCTATACGTTGATCGCCTCACTTCAAGATAACTTCATTGTAAAAGATTCAAGATAAGCATTTGGCCAAAGGAGGTAAGTAACTTTTAGATTCTTTTTTTTTATTTTTTAGTTTAGAATACCACAATACCACTTCTTTTATTACTCATTTTCCATTTCTTTATACATATCATTTCTAGTTTCTCTATCTTCTTAATCTACCATCTTCTTCCTAATTTAACTTTACTCCATTTTTCCTTTTTCTTTTTAAGAACTAAAGAAGAACTTTGACCATACTTTGTAGCCTAAAAGAGAACTTACTTAAAAAGCTTCCATCGCTAGTCCTCCTTGTGGATCACAACCCGTATAACCACTTGCTATCGCGGTAGAATTGAGCACTTGCACTCTTTAATCTTAAAATCTGAAATACTGTATTTTGTGTGAAGGTTCAAGCTCAATCAAATTTTGGCGCCGTTGCCGGGAGGGACGGTAAGTAATTCTTATTAAAGTTTACATTTTTGGTTAACCTTCTTCTTGGTTTTGGTGTACAGATTAAAACAACAGGAACTTTTGCTGCAGTGGACATATAAGTGGCCTTGGACTCTGCTTAAGAAAGCAGAGCCAAGAAACCCTCAGATTTGCTATATTCCTGTGGCAATCTGAGTGAACTACTAACCTGTATTTTTTGTAGGTTAGCTGAATTGCAAAGTTTAATATCTTTAGGTATTAATTTCCTTTTTTGTCTCACTGTACTTCCTTTCTAACCTCAATAGTAAAATGTTGTTTGTTAAATATTAAAAATGGTTTAGACTTTGCATTTAGGCACGTGTCTAATTCATTTACATTTTATATTATTGTTGAAGAGTGCTGAAGCAAAAAGTACGTTTGCATGGCATATAGTTTAGGAAACATTGACAGTTTGACAAGTTATTCCTTTCCTAAAATTGAACTTGAGAATGCATATGATTATGAACACAAGTTAGTAATTCAATTCTATTTCCTGATTCAATTATGACTCCGGTATTTTCACCTGATTTCAATCTTTTTCCCGAGTCAACATTGGATCCTATGCCAATTTATCATGAAATTAAATCGCCCATCTTTGATGATCATTATATTGAACTTGACCAATTTCATACTTTTGAAAGTCCCATTGACAAATTAGCAAGTTCTTATTTTTATGAAATTGAACTCATTGAGAAATGTGACCTAGATTTTCAAATTTGTGATCCAGTTCAAATTCCCGAATCAATATTGACTCTTGTTTTGTCACCCGAATTGAGTAATATTTTAGAGTCAGTTTTGATTCCCACACCTATCATTCTTGAACTTGAATCACCAATATTAAGTCACATTCCATTGTGGGAAAATGCATGTGGACTTGAGTTTCAACTTCTTGATTTAGACCCACTTCCTAAACCATCTCGACTCCTGAACCTTTACTTGACTTACATCACTTTCCTGAGTCGGTATTAGTTCCCGTACTTTCTAAGTCTAAGTCAATCATTCTATCTTTTCATACTCCATTTTGGGACAAGGTGGTTTACCAAATCGATTCCGAAATTAATTATAGAATTTGAAAATTAGTTGGGGTTAAATTTTTAATAAAAATCCTTCATGAATACATCATTTTAGTGGGTTATATTAGAGAGATTTTTGGTGGGTTCCTCCGAACTCCATGCAAAGTGATTGGGCCGCATTTCGTGGACCAATCAGACCACCACCGGAACCACCACCTTAAGGTAGTATTTTTCTTCCCTGTCTTCTTTTTCATGCATCTATGTATTAATTCATACATTGAGGACAGTGCATGAAATAGGTGTGGGGGAGGGTTCTAACATAACTTAGGTTTTCTTTTTGTTAAAATTTTTTTTTAACATTTTCTTTACTTTTAAAAACTTTTGAAAATAGGAATAATATTTGACATATTTTTTGTAAGAAATTAAGTCAATTTTAAGGAATAGGAAAATCAAAATTAGGATTTCTTAAACTTGGTCAAAATAAGGTTATTTGTTTGATTTTTAGGGTTAGAAAGATAATTTGTCAAAGTAATTTAGCCTTGATCTTTACTTAATGAAATATGCACACTTCATACACTTGCACACTTAGGGTTCAAAAACAAAGATTCTTAGTCCTTGTAAAAATAAAAAAAAAATATCTATAAAAGATGAACAAATCTAATTATTAATTAGCTAGATGCTTTGGCCTAAGTAAGCCTTAGTATTTATGCGAAAGATAATTAGATAAGTTTGAGAAAATATATATATAAATTCTCTGATTAAGCTGGGTATTTGTGCCTAATAAAGCATAAGTATTCATGCCTAAAAGTGATTCATATAATAAAATCCTTAGTTTTGTAGCCTTATTTGCTCGAGTCCTTAAGTCCTTGGGGTTGTTTTCTCACCCGGTGCCCTAAGACCGTTTGGTTTGGGAGTCATCGATTAAAGGCTCGTTACATGGGCAGATTAGAAAGCCTAATAGAACTAAGGAATAATACCACAAATATATATATATAAATAAGGCATAAGAGTTAGAATTAAAGAACCCTTAGTCAAAATTTTCACGGTCATAAGGTGCATATGACTTAGGGTAAGGTAATAGACTAGATGAGAAGTACAAGTTGACTTCTTACTTTGATTGATAACAAATTTTTGAATAGAGATTAAGTTTAGGAATGAAAAATTTGGTTTTTCTATAACTTATAGATTACTTAAAACTTACAATAATATTTCAAATATTTTTCTTTCAAAATGTGTTTTCAAAATACTAACATTTTTCTCTTTCTTTACAGATTTTGTGGGTGTAATCCACTGAAAACCCTCACGAGACAAAACTCGTCCTCTAGGGGAAACCTAGAGGTTTAACGGCTTGTTGCACATACTAGTGCAATCGAGTGACCTGCGAAAGTGGTCTAATAATCCTTAGTATAGTTTAGTTGTTTTGCTCGAAGACGAGCAAAAGATAGGTATGGGGGTGGGTTTTTCCTAAAGATAGGTATAGTGACCTTCAAAATTTTGATTGAGGTTCTACCTGCACAAAAATACAGTATTTCAAATTTTAAGATTCAAGAGTGTAAGTTACTCAATTATACCGCAATAGCAAGTGACTATACGGGTCGTGATCCTCAAAGAGGGACTAGCGATGACAGCTTTTTAGTAAGTTCTCTTTTAGGCTACAAAATATTGTTAAAGTTCTTCTTTAGTTCTTTAAAGGAAAAAGAAAAAATTGAGTTAAAATTAAATTAGGAAGAAGATGGTAAATTATGAAGATGGAGAAACTAGAAATGATATGAACAAAGAAATCGAAATGAGTGATGAAAGAGTTGGGTGTTGGTGATCTAAACTAAAGAAATAAAAGAAAAGAAAGAAAAGATTAAAGAAATACTTACCTCCTCTAGTTGATGACTTACCTGGAACCCTTGCATGTTCTACCTTACTTCAGAGGCGTTCAACGCATAAACATAAGATCGAGTTCAGTCCCCATTCGCATTACATCATCAAGATGAACAAGAATGAAATGATACGGAATCTTGAGGAGGAGATCATCATCATGTAATATCGTTGGCACTCACACAAACATGACTATACTGTTGCTTCTAGATTCACTTGAATACTCATCATAACCCAAAGAGGAAAAGTAGAAAGAAGAAGAAGATTACAAAAGTAAAGTCAAATATAAAAAAAATTACCATTTATTGCTTGTAGAAACGATGGAAGAAAGGAGGAGGTACATCGGTGTCACTCTCAACATAAGCCTCTCTCTTACTTACATGAATCTCAGTCTAAACTATACTTACAAAGAAAAAATTACACGAAAAAAAAATAAAAACCTACACTACAAAGAATGAAAAAGTGGACTAAATTCTATCTCTGCATGGTCGTCCCTTGTACGCTCTGAAAATCTCAGTATTTATAGGCAAAACCCAACCTATGAGAGCGTATGAAGATAGGGGGAGCAAATGCTCCCCCTAACTCACTAACCAAGCCGCGCAAAAACATGACTTTGGCCAGGTTTCCACGGCCAGGGTGTGGCCAGGTGGCCACACTTTGTTCGTGGTGCTCTCCGGCTTCTCGATTTGTATTTATCTTTAAATGGATTTGCAGTTTAAGTCCAAAATTTTGACGAAATGGCCTTTGATTTTGGCTTCAACTGATTAATTTGTAGGAATTTATTCTAACTGGTCTTCAACCGATCTGAATCAACCTAATATATCCTGATTTACTGAATTCAAATTAATTCTGATTTAATTTAGAATTTGATAGGCTTTTGAGCTCATTTCTCTTCACTCTCCTTTAGGAATGGGCCTGAAAATAAATTAAACTATAATTAGGAAAAAGTAGAGTTTATTTTATAATAAGTATTAGAATATGATAATAAATGTGCAATATTAGCGACCAATCACACCTCCATACTTATGTTTTGCTCGTCCTCGAGCAAAACAACTAAACAAAAAATTATTAGACCACTTTCGCAGGTCACGCGATTGCACTGAGAATGTGCTACAAGCCGTTAAACCTCTAGATTACCCCTAGAGGACGAGTTTTGTCTCGTGAGGGTTTTCAGTGGATTACACCCACAAAATCCGTAAAGAAGAGAAAAATGTTAGTATTTTGAAAACACATTTTGAAAGAAAAATATTTGAAATATTATTATAAGTTTTAAGTAATCTATTAGTTATAGGAAAACCAAAATTTTAATTCCTAAACTTAGTCTCTATTCAAAAATTTGTTATCAATCAAAGTAAGGAGTCAATTGTACTTCTCATTTAGTCTATTACTTTACACTAAGTCATATGCACCTTGTGACCGTGAAACTATAACTAAGGGTTCTTTAACTCTATCTCTTATGTCTTATTTATTTATATATATATATATTTTTTGGTGGTATTATTCCTTAGTTCTATTAGGCTTTCTAATCTGCCTATGTAACGAGCCTTTAATCGATGACTCTCAAACCAAACGGTCTTAGGGCACCGGGTGAGAAAACACCCCAAGGACTTAAGGACTCGAGCAAATAAGGCCACAAAACTAAGGATTTTATTATATGAACCACTTTTAGGCGTAAATACTTATGCTTTATTAGGCATAAATACACAGCTTAATTAGAGGATTTTTTTTTATATATATATTTTTTCTCAAATTTATCTAATCATCTTTCGCATAAATACAAAGGCTTACTTAGGCTAAAGCACCTAGCTAAACAATAATTAGATTTGTTCATCTTTCATAGATATATATATTTTTTTTAATAAGGCATAAGAATCTTGGTTTTTGAACCCTAAGTGTGTAAGTGTACGAAGTGTACATATTTCATTAAGGTAAAGATCAAGACTAAATTACTTTGACAAATTATCTTCTTAACCCTAAAAATCAAACAAATAATCTTATTTTGACTAAGTTTAAGAAATCCGAATTTTGATTTTCCTATTCCTTAAAATTGACTTAATTTCTTACAAAAAATATGTCAAAATATTGTTTCTATTTTCAAAAAGTTTTAAAAGTAAAGAAAATGTTAAATTTTTTTTTTGTTTTTTAATAAAAAGAAAAACCTAAGTTATGTTAGAATAATTTTTTTGTTTTTTTAATAAAATGAAAAACCTAAGTTATGTTAGAATCCTCCCCCACACCTATCTCATGCATTATCCTCAATGTATGATTTAATGCATAGATGCATGAAAAAGAAGACAGGGAAGGAAAATACTACCTTAAGGTGGTGGTTCTAGTGGTGGTCTGATTGGTCCACGAATCCACCAGAAATCTCTCTAATATAACCCACTAAAATGATGTATACATGAATTATTTTTATTAAAAATTTAACCCCATGGAATTTTCAAATTTCATAATTAATTTCAGAGTCAATTTTGTCAACCGCCTTGTCCCAAAATGAAGTGTGAAAAGATGGAATAATTGACTTGGACTTAGGAAGTACGGGAACTAATACCGACTCAGAAAAGTGACTTAAGTCAAGTAAAGGTTCAGGAGTCAAGATTGGTTCAGGAAGTGGGTCCAAATCAAGAAGTTAAAACTCAAGTCCACATTCATTTTCCCACAATGGAATGTGACTTAATATTGGCGATTCAAGTTCAAGAATGACAGGTGTGGGAATCAAAACTGACTCTAAAATATTACTCAAGTCGGTAACAAAACAGGAGTCAACATTGATTTGAGAATTTGAACTGAATCACAAAATTGAGAATCTAGGTCACATTTCTCATTGAGTTCAATTTCATAAAAATGAGAACATGCCAATTTGTCAATGAGACTTTCAAAAGTATGAAATTGGTCAAGTTCAATAGATGATCATCAAAGATGAGCGATTCAATTTCATTATGAATTGGCACAGGATCCAATGTTGACTCGGGAAAAAGATTGAAATCAGGTGAAGACACCGGAGTCATTATTGAATCAGGAAGTAAAATTGAATCACTAAGTTGAGGTTCATGATCATATTCATTCTCAAATTCAATTTCAGGAAAGGAATAACTTGCCAAACTGTCAATGTCACTTTCAAAATTTGGAGTGAGTTCAAATGATTGTGCTTAAATGGAACCTTATTTTCCAAAACAACATGACTCTTCGGCTCTAACAGAATGGTTAACGACATCAGAACTGGTCAAATGGTGAGAACGTAGAGTTTGGACCATCATATCTATGTCACGATTACGAGCGTTTTGAGCCTGAGTCATGACTTCAAGCATCTTTTCATAGTTGATTGGTGCATCGTTTTGTTGCGATTGGCCTTGAAAAGATGAAGTGGTGTTTTGGAATTGGTGGTGAAATTGTGAGTTCATCAGATTTTGTGATTGTTGTTTGGACTCACGCATACTCATTTCCAAAATTAATGGTTTTCTATCTTGGACTGGTGGAACTGAGTATGAATCTTGGAAATATTGTGGACAAGATGGATAAGGAGGACAAGTTCGTTGAAAATTGGACTCAGGAGAGGTGAATCTCCATTGACTCTGTGAAGTGTTGAAATTATTCTATAAATTAAGGTCATAAGATTAGGGGCATGGGTTATATTGATTCGGATAAGACCAAATCCGGCACACTATGTTGGTTAAAGTTATGATATGCCGGGTTGGTAATATCCGAAAAAGAGATTGGTGTGTAATATGGATTACCATTAAAATTGAAAAAAATATTATTATAAGCCATATCACACAATAAAACACAAACAAATAAGCAAATAAAGAAAAAAATTTTAAACTAAGTTAGGATAGACCTTTGACCTAGATGACTCCTAACTGGTTAGACTGTCCACGGGAGGTATAATGCAGACTTTGACCACAAGCTAATCAGCCAGGTCAGGGTAAGATTGGTGGGAGGTATCCGCGCAAAAGTGGCGGGCCTAATTAAGCCAAACCACCAGCCTTCGGGGTTTCGCCCCTCAATCCCTTTCCTTAGACACTGATTTGCAGGAGTTAAATTCTAACACATTCCCCCTTAGGATAATCTCTAATTGAGTCCGAGATATCCCTAGGGCCAACGTCTACTCAGTTTTAGTTAGGCTTGAGTTAGTGAGTGAGGAGATTGTTTGTGGCTAAGGAAGGGTAATGACTTTCTCACCTTATCTTGTTTATAGGACAAGCCCTTAAGATTGATTGTGCAAAGTATGCAGGATAAAGAAAAGTAACATTCAAGAAGCAAATAGTCACTCAAGAATGTTTCCTAAACTATATGCCATGCAAACGTACCTTTTACTCCAGCACTCTTAAACAGTAATGTAAAATGTAAACGAATTAGACACGTACCTAAATGCAAAGTCTAAACCATTTTAGCATTTAACAAACATCATTTTACTATTGAAGTTAGAAAGTAAGTACAGTGAGACAAATAAGAAAATTAATAGCTACAAATATTAAAGTTTGCAATTCAGCTAACCTGCAGAAAATACAGATTAGTAGTTCACTCAGATTACCACAGGAATGTAGCAAATCTGAGGGCTTCTTGGCTCTGCTTTCTTGAGCAGAGTCAAAAGCCACTTATATATCCACTGCAGCGAAGATTCCTTGTTGTCAAACCTGTATACCAAGAACAAAAAAAAAAGTTAACCAAAAATGTAAATCTAAAAAGAAAATAACTTACCGTCCCTCCCCAGTAATGGTGCCAAAAATTTGATTGAGGTTCTACCTGCACAAAAATATAGTATTTCAGATTTTAAGATTAAAGAGTGTAAGTTACTCAATTCTACCGTAATAGCAAGTGGCTATGCGGTTCGTAATCTATAAGGAGGGACTAGCAATGGAAGCTTTTTAGTAAGTTCTCTTTTAGGCTACAAAATATTGTTAATGTTCTTCTTTAGTTCTTTAAAAGAAAAACGAAAAAATTGAAGATGGTAGATTAAGAAGATGGAGAAACTAGAAATGATATGTACAAAGAAATCGAAATGAGTGATGAAAGAGTGGGGTGTTGGTGATCTAAACTAAAGAAATAAAAGAAAAGAAAGAAAAGATTAAAGAAATACTTACCTCCTCTGGTTGATGACTTACCTGGAACCCTTGCATGTTCTACCTTGCTTCAGAGGTGTTCAACACATAAAACATAAGATCGAGCTCAGTCCCCATTCGCATTACATCATCAAGACGAACAAGAATGAAATGATACGGAATCTTGAGGAGGAGATCATCATCATGTAATATCGTTGGTACTCACACAAACATGACTATACTGATGCTTCTAGATTCACTTGAATACTCATCATAACCAAAAAGAGGAAAAGTAGAAAGAAGAAAAAGAAAACAAAAGTAAAGACAAAAAAAATTACCTTTTATTGCTTGTAGAAACGATGGAAGAAAGGAGGAGGTACATCGGTGTAACTCTCAACATAAGCCTCTCTCTTACATACATGAACCTCAGTCTAAATTATACTTACAAAGAAAGAAAAATTATATAAAAAGAAAATAAAAACCTACACTACAAAGACTGAAAAAGTGGACTAAATTCTATCTCTGCATGGTCGTCCCTTGTACACTCTGAAAATCTTAGTATTTATAGGCAAAACCCAACCTATGAGAGCGTATGAAGGTAGGGGGAGCAAACGCTCCCCCTAACTAACTAACTAAGCTACGAAAACGCGGCTTTGGCCGCATTTTCGCGACTAGGGTGTTGCCAGATGGCTACACCCTGTTGGTGGTGCTCCCCGGCTTCTCGATTTGTACATATCTTCAGCTGGATTGCAGTTTAAGTCTGAGATTTTGACGAAATGGCCTTTGATCTTTGGCTTCAACCGATTAATTTTTCTGGATTTGTTCTAACTAGTCTTCAACCAATCTGAATCGACCTGATCTGCCCTGATTTACTGAGATTGAATTAATTCTGATTTAATTCAGAATTTGATGGGCTTTTGGGCTCATTCTCTTCACTCTCCTTTAGGAATGGGCTTGCAAATAAATTAAACAATAATTAGGAAAGCAGAGTTTATTTTATAATAACTATGAGAATATGATAATGAATGTGTAATATTAGCGACCGATCACAACACTTTCCCCATTAACGGAATGTGATCGTAAAATAATGGTGATTCAATTTCACGGTGTACTGGTACAAGATTCAATGTTGACTCCGGAATACAAAAATCTGGTAAAGATATCGGAGTCATTATTGAATCAAAAGGTGAAAAGAAATTACCAATTTGTGGATCAGGATTGCATTTGTACTCAAGTTCAGTTTCAGGAAAAGGATAACTTGCCAAAATGTCAAGATGGTTCTCGAAATTTTGGGCAAGTTCAAATGGATGGAATGAAATTGAATCTTGATTTTCGTCCACGGAAAGAATGTGAATGGATAAAATGATCAATTCAAGTTCAAAAATTATGGGAGTCAAAACTGGCTTAAGAATGTTACTTAGTTTAGGTAACAATATAGGAGTCGCCATTGATTCAAGTATTGAACTCGAATCGCTAAACTGAAGCTCAGGTTCACATCCATCTTTAAGTTCAATTTCAAGAAATGGATAACTTATCAAAATATCAAGGATTTGATTTTGGTCAAGTTCAGATTGATATGATGAAATTGAAGCTTGATTTCCAAAATGATATGATTCTTTGGTCATATCAAAATTTGGTGGACATGAGAAGTCAACCATATTTTGAATTAGATGCTCGGACTCTTGCGCGAGTTCTATAATTTTTTTCCAACAATGATTTTTCTTTTTGTGGCTCTGGAAAAGAACTATATGGGGTTTGGAAATTTTGTGGATTGATAAGGCCGTCATGATTTCAAATTATTTATGGCCCTCTAATATAGCTTCCATGCTTTTTTGCAACTCTGATTTTTTCTTAATTGGTGGTTTTGAAAAGAAGTAAATGAAGCAAAATGTGGGAAAGAGGATGGTGGACAAGGTGACTGATAATCTAACTCAGGGGAGGTGAATCCCCACCGACTCAGTGAAGAGTAGAAATTACTTTGAAAATTTGGATCATAAAATTGGGGATATGGGTCATATTGAGTCAGACAAACCCAATCTAGCCTATATGGTTAGTTCATATTTTACATAGTCGGGTTGGAGTTATCTGAGTCAAATGAGGTCGGGGTGAAATATGGATTCACATTAGGATTAAAAGAATTGTTATCGAAATCCATTTCACAATTTATAAAAAAAAGAAAAACAAATAAACAAACAACAAATAAAGAAAAAGAAAAAAAGAAAAGAAAACAAGCCTATGCTAGGGTTGACTTAGACCTAGAGACTCCTAACTGGTTAGACTATCCACAGGAGGTACCTTGTAGAAATTTGACCACAAATTAATCGACCAGGTAGGGGCAAGACTAGTGGGAGGTATCTGTGCTGGAGCAACGGGCCGACTTATGCCAAACTACTGTTCTTTGAGGTTTTGCCTCTCAATCCCTAACCTTGGACACCGATTTGACAAGAGTCAAACTCTAACAACTTTCTCCTTAGATAAATCACCTAATTGAGTCCAAGATGTCCCTAGGGGCCAACATCTAGCAATTTTTACTTAGGCTTGGATTGTGTGAGTGGAGAGGTGATTTTTGGGCTAAAGGAGGGTAATGACTTCCCACCTTATCTTATGTTGGGTTTTGCCCTTAATTTCTGATTCATGCAAGTGTGCAATATAGATAAGAATGAACACACAAAGCGAGTAAATCACTCACGTATTTGCCCTGATTATATGCAATGCAATATGTACACCTCGGTCCAGATTACAATAACAGAAGAACAAAATACAGTATATTAGAATGAAAATTGACACGTGCCTAGATGCAAATGTCTAAACCATTTTAAAACATCCAATTACTATATTTTACTTCTTAAAATTATTACAGTGTACAGGTAATATAAACAGAAAAATAGTAAAAGAAGATAGCAATATACAAAGATTTACCCAACCACACAAAATTTTTGAAGCAATTGCTCCCTGCTTTCTTGAACAGAGAGATGCAAGCAAATGTGGACTTCTGTAATGTTAAAAATTTAACTTGCACACTAAAAATAAAAAAGAAAAGTTAAAAAAATTATGAGATCAAATCGTCCCCATCTCCGATAACGGCGCCAAAATTTGATCGAGAGAAAACCATACACAAAAAGTGAATGTTTTGAATTCATGAGTTAAAAGTACATGCTTTGGCTTTCTCGATACTTCGTTATAACATAGAGGATGAACAGGTCGAATCCATAAGGACGGGAAGTGATATAAGATTTACCAGTCGATTCACGTATATGTTAAGTGTTCTTCAATGTTTTAAAGAATGAAAAGAAAAGAAAATAACGAATGAAAAGAGAAGGATACAGTAAAAACGAAGAAGTGAGAAACATAGAAAAGAATGTATCTGTGATTTTTGTGTATATTTCTATAACAAAGTAAAAATGGAAAAGAAGACTCATGGATACGAACTGCTAATAACTCCACTAATATGCTAACCTCTTAGTGATAGTTGCCTCAAACGTATCATTGGCTATCACTATTCCTTAGTTCAAGAGTTTTACAAAATACGACTCATAAGATCACTTTCACATCCAAACTCAACAAATAAGAGTAAGGTACACTTAAACAATCAAAACTAACTGGAGTAAGTATGGAATAAAGTAATGATAACTTATTAGAGAGCTAGATGTTAGAATGTTAGGATCTATCATCATGAGCCATCAATGGCTCTTGCAAGAGCAAGGTCAAGTATAGGCTGTTAGATTCAGTGGATTATCAAGTAAGGAGTTTGCATATTTAGTGGTTAGTAGTAAGTTGCCATGAGAAGAAAAATTAGCTAAACATGTAAAGAGTTTGAGAGAAAAAATAAATCGAGATATGAGGCAATCTTTCATAGAGTGTCATCCTCCATTACAAGAACTTTCTCTTCTATCCTATGATCACTCTCTTTCCTATTACATGATCGACAAGAAATAAAAAATATAAAAGTGGAAGAAGAAGAAGAACAACTAACCTAAACTAAAGAAAGAAAACTATCCTAAAAACTCCCCCCCCCCCCCCGTTCTGAAAAACCTGGGGTATTTGTAAGCTAAGGGGGCACTAGGGAGGCATTACAGGGCCATGAGTCAAAACTCAACATGTGGGCCCACCAGAAGGCCACAAAAGCATGATTTTTGCCTCATTTTTGGGACAGCGTGCACCGCACTAGTGCGTGCAGACTGCTGGCTTGTACCCCTATTGGTCCCCTGCTGTTTCTAACTTTCTGCTCCCAGATTTGACATATTAGCTCCCCAAAGTCAATGGCTATATTTTAGGCTCTAAAATCACCAAATAAATGAGATTTTTAGGCTTCTTCTTTATTCCACACCATGTACCTAAGAACACACAAGAAAAACATTATTAGTAATATTTTAGATAGAATAAATGTAAAGATGTGGTATGAAATATGCATATATAGAGACTAATTATAGACGTAGGCTAAGTTTGGGCCGAACCACGTTAAATTATGTATTCTTTTTATATCTTTTAATATTCATTTTGTATGCTCGAGGTAATCGATCTCATAGTGTGCTTAAGGTCATCAGTGGGGATCTCCGTATCTCCCAACTATTGGTATCATAGTAAGTATGGTATCTCGGGTTATGCATGCAATAATTGGTATCACAGCTGATGGTGTTCTTTCAAGACTCGGGTGCTCTAGATGAAGAGGAAGGTGTCAAGTCGATGGAGTTCGGCGGAGGCTTCAAGATGAAGAAAACAAAAAAAAAGTTCAAATTTATTCTAAGGAAAAGATCGATGATTTTTGAAGTATATTGATCAAGGTAGAGTCATTAAGGCTCAATAATGCTCAGATCTGAATATGATAGACGCAGCGGCGATGATCAGATCATCGCCAATGGCGGATAGCAAAATAAGCTCGATGAGCTCACGGAGGCATCACACAAGGCATCCCATGGAGGCTCGCTGCGACAGCAAGTCAAAGAAAAAATAGTGGACGGTGATGAAGACGATCAATGGATGAGATTGATCGGAGGGTAGATAGTGCAATCGTAGTTGGATTCAGATGATCAAGGTGTCAAACCCTATATTTTTCAACATTCTAGATACAATAGTCGGTGCAAATTAAAGAGATTTTAATGTCTGATGTAGGTTCTAAAAATACACCTAGAGGGGGATGAAGAGGTGTAAAGCTAATCAAATACAAATTCTAAACAATTTATAATAAATGATGCAAATTGATCACTCAAAATAAGAATTAAAGTCAGATTCCCCGTGAAGGGCTTTGAAAATCTCCTCGTGATTCCTCTAGATAAGAGTTGAGGTTCTCTATTGCTATCTTATTGAGATGAGTATTGATCGACAAAAATGAATGAATAATAAACAAGTGATGAAATGGAGACAATAAGGCAATTGCAAATAAGAAAGATTTGTTTCGAGGTTCGAGCGACTGCTCTACATCCCCATCTTCACCACAGTAAAGGATTTCACTATCCACTAATGGATCTTTCACAAAGGGACCTTACAATAAGAAATTATAGCCACTCAGAATACCCAACTCCCCAACTCAATCCTCTACACTAGAGATAGCACAAAACCTATTGAGATTACAAGCTCTTGGTGATCAAGAGATCACAAACACACTCTTACAACTCTCTTATAAATCTCTATAGAGTAAAAGTAGATTTGAAGGTCAAGGATGTACGTGAGAGTAAAAATTAGAATAGAGAAAATATAAAAGTAGAAAACTCAATTATAAACTTTGAAACTGAAAGAACAAACGAAAACTTTGAAAACTTTTTCATTTTGAAAGCAAAACTTGATTTTCAAGAGAATTTGTTGTAGTATTAATTCAATTCTAATGACCTTTCTATAGGCTGTAGAAAAACACATTTATAATAGTTATCAGGTCATAAAGAGAAAAATTTGACCCTCAGAATTCAAATCACCACATTTTAAAAAAATATGTTTAAAAAGATAGAATTTGAAATCTGGCCGTTACTATCATTCTGGCAGTCTATCGATCGACCGGCCGGTCGATCAGCTCAGTTTTAAAAAATCCGACCATTGGCGCTCGGTCGACCACTTGGTTAACTAATTTTAAACAAGACCAAAGTCATTACAATCGGTCGACTCATCGGTTAATTGCAAGGGGGATCGGTCGACCAGTCGGTTGACCGGGAACATGCACCAACATGCACATCCCTTTGCCAGAGGTTTAGTCGATCGCTCTGGCCTGTATAGGCATGGTCGACCCCCCGGTCGATGGACCTAAGCCAAAACCTGAACCAAATGTCTGTTTTGAAAATAAAGAAAAATTTTAAATACTTTTGTATGGGTTTGGAAGGGGGGAAAGACATGTATATAAATAGATACAAGTTCTAAAACTGAGATATAAATTTTGAGAAAATAAAGAATTGTGTATCAAAACCAAACATTTCAAAACACCAATACAAAATAAACTATACTTTCATAAACGTGCATTTTTGTGTGTGTATATCTTTGAGCATCAAATCAATATTCTACTCTTTAACAAACTAAATTCTTACAAGGTTCTAATCAACTACAAGAATTTTCAAGCGGATTTCTCTAATAGCGACGTTGAGTGTTTTGAGCTTCAATCCCGTTACTAGAGTATCCTTGAGTCATCAACACCTTCCTTTAGAGGAAAAAATCTGTTAGATCTTTTTGAACTCTGAAACATACTTAAACACTTAAACTTGATTAGTACTAAGGGCCTGTTTGTTTCATTGCAAAACTCTATAAGTCGTAAGTCGTAAAACTTCTTTCTATTTGTCGCTTTATGTTTCGCTGAAAAATAATTTACAAAATACAACTCTCATTTTCTCATTTGCAGTTGTTACAGTTAATTTTGTGGTTATGTAAATCTCACTTTTACACCCACATTTTCCCACTTACAATTGCTACTGTTAATTTTGTGGTCATATAAATTTCATTTGTAGTACACTTACAGTTCAAAGCAATTACTTGATAATTAATATATAATTTAATATTATTAAATATTTAATATTTTTAATATTTTTAATTGTGTTTAATTTCTTTTTTAATTATTTTAAATTTTAGTCTTTAGTTTTTTATTTTTTATTATTGTTTTAATATTTAATATTTTAATTTAATATCTTAATTTAATATTATTATTTAATACTTTATTATTTTATTAATACTTATACCATTTTTTAATATTTTACTTAGAGTTAATATTTTATTAATACAACAATATTATGTTAGCCCAAAGGCCCATCACTCTAGTTTTGATGATTATCAACTCATGTAGTTATGTTTACTAATGATCTTGTGTTTAATTAGTGACAGATTGTTATCAAGATCTTAGTAGGTGTGGAGCTTCAACAAAGGATTTAAAGACATATTTTGGAGCTAGCACCGTTTGATTCACGAGCCTATGCATGAAGATCACATCAAGTACTCAAGAGGAGTCGAGCTCGTTGGATCGTGTTTGGACCAAGTCAAGATGATGAGAAAACTTCAAGGGAAGACTTCAAGATCAAGACTTGTGTCTAGGTATAAGATTTAGTTTTTAGAAGATTTTATTTTAGTTAAAATGTAAAGGATAGAGTAGTTGGTGGATTGCTCAAGTATACATTTACACACAACTCTTGATAGATATGTTTTCATAAAAGAATTTTCAGTTTAGAAAAGACTTTCATTTGGAAAATACATGTTTGGATTTTGGTTTTCATGTTTACATATCTTTTAACCAAAATCATGTTTAGAGCTTAATATTAAAAACTTAGATATTTCATCTTATTTGTGTAGTGGATCATATCCATACACACTATGCTTTAATGAGTTCAAAATATCTAATTTTTATTTAAAGGAGTTTTGAAAAAATAAGTTTTTAGAAAAATACAAGTTTTCAATTGAGCCAATATTTCATATTACAAAAATAGTCTAAATCTTTTATAACATGCCTTGATTTTGTGCAAGCATGTTTGTTTATCAAAGTATATTGGTAAAACTATTTTTGTAGATTTTAAAGTATTTTATGGGATTTTATTTGAGCCAAAAAGATAAACTTTTTAATCCCAGATTTCTGTTTTCTGGCTTCAGCAAGTCGACTGTATAGTCGACTATACCTGAAGCCGGTCGACCGGCTCGGCCTGGCTTGGCAGATGGCCGGTCTGCCGACCCTGTCGACCAGAAATGAGAGCAGTGCTCTCTGTTCTTTTGGGTCGACCGGGTGGTCGACCGGAGGCTCTAACGGTCTGATTTTTGACCGTTGGCGGTCGACCGGGCGGTCGACCGACAGGTCTGACAGACCCCAACAGCTAGTTTTTGACAGCTTATAAATTTGGGGGTTTGGTCATTGTTTTGAGACAAGATTTTCAAGTGGGTTTTCACCAGTTTTTCCTGAACTATTTAGAGGTTTTCCTCCACTTGATTTAGAGCAAATATTTTCAATCAAAAGGAGAGTTTATATCAAGAGTGTTAAAAAGAGATTTCTTGAGTTTTCCTCCACCATTCTCTTCCTTGTTTTTCTCACAAACACTTGAGCAACCCATTGAGCTATTCATTCTATAGGAATGTTTTTGTGAGAGGATTTTAGGTGATCAAGAGTTGTGATCACCAAAGTTCATCTTTGTTCTTTGAGAAGGTGGACGGTTGTGTTCGCAATTGTTTCGGGTCCTAGTGTGGACTCGCTTGTTTCCGGTTCGGGTGCGAACTCTTGTTTGAGGTGCGGCCTCGGCGAGCCGGTGGGCTTGCGGTGTGTACAGACTAGGGAGTCCGAGAGTTGTAGGTGTTGCGGCACCGGGTGATCCATTGATCGATCATAGTGGAAATCCTTCGTGTGTCGAAGGCGGAGATGTAGAGCAAGGGTGCTCGAACTTCGAAACAAATCCCTTGTGTTTGCGATTGCTCACTCTCTCTCTCTCTGTGTCTTTATATCTTGCATACTTTAATTGTCTATCCTTATATGCTTGATATATTCATTTGTGCTCATTGATATACTTGCTTGGGATTGTTTGCTAACACTTGTATTCAACCAAGAGAGCCAACGCGGCACCTCAACCCATTCAAGGGGAATCTAGAGGAGTTTGTCCAGAGCCCTTCACGGGGAATTCGGCAACACTCTTATGTTATACGTGGTGTTTAGTGTAAAAGTTTAGTTTAGGTCATAATTGTTTTTAGCTTCCGCATAATTTGGCATTAAGTGACCATTAGATTAGCCATCACCTATTCACCCCTCCTCTAGGTGAACCTTCAATTGGCATCAGAGCTTGGTACTCTGAATTTGGGTCTAACAACTTAGAGTTAAAGATCCTCATTTTTAGGCTAATCACAATATTTGTACACACACCATGGACTTCATGTCACCACCCACCTTTGACATTCTTAACATCCAAATTTGGAAGGTGAAGATGTCCTTGTACCTCAAAGCCTTAGGTATTCATGTTTATCTTGCCACCACTAATAATGCATATTGTTTAAATGGTAAGAATATTGAGGCTAATGCAAAAGCCCTACATGCTTTAAGATCTACCCTAAATGATGATTATTTATCTAGGGTTGCTAATCTTGATTTGGCTTTTGTAGTTTGGAACACCTTGATCTCCCTTGGCGAAAATGATCAATACTATGCGGGGAGCGACTCGGATGTTGGAAGCGACCCTTCCAATGTGTGCTACATGGTCCAAGGGGATAACCCCCTTGAGGTAACTACCGAATCCGAGGATGAGGATAATAACATGTCTTATGATGAGCTATCTACTTTTTGTCAACTCCTACTTGAGAAATATGACATGATTAAGAAAGAAAATAAAAATTTGAAAAAGAAATTTGATTGCATGCATATAGAACAAGATTCATTTAGAAACAAGATTGCATGCTTAGAAAAAGAAAAGGAAGATTTGAAAAATGAGAATGTTTCCTTGCTTTCAAAATTGAATGATCTTTGTGAAGAAACACTACTTTGAAAAATAAAATTGTTTGGTGAAAAAATAAAAGGAAATTGCTTTTCAAGAAAACTCTACTTTGAAAAAGAAAATTTTTGAAAAGAAAAAGAAAAAGTTTCTAAAAAAAAAAGACTTTTGATCATGCTTTACATGCCACCACTTCTATTGATCAAAATGAAGTAAATGTTTTGAAAAATAGGATTAATTGTTTGAGCTCAACTTTGAGCAATTGTGCATTTAATCATAAGAAATTGGAGTCCTTGTTTTCAAAGAAACAAACTCCACACATTCATGCACATCATCCTAATCATGCATATGCTTATGTTGCACGTCACGATCATACACATTCACATAAGCATCCTAAGGTGTACACATGTGTTGGCCCAAAGGCCTTCCACCCTAGTTTTGATGATGATTAACTCATGTAGTTATGTTTACTAATAATCTTGTGATTTTAGTTTCAGATCTTTAATCAAGATATTAGTTGGTGATTGCTTCAAAAAGAGGAGTTTGGAAGCCTTCACTTTGTGATTCCCGTGCCCGAGCATCAAGATCATACCTTTGCACTCGGCGGATCACGGTTTTGGATCGAGTCGACTTGAAGATGAAGATCGTCAAGAAGACTTAGGTATCCTAGTTTAGTTTAGTGTGTTAGATCCATTTGTAAAGCTTAATATAGTTGATATGCTCAAGTGCACATAACACACAAGTTTTATGTTTGGATATTGATTTTTCGGTTTTTGATTTAACTGATATGTGTTTTCATGAATATGTTGGCCCAAAGGCCTTCCACCCTAGTTTTGATGATAATTAACTCATGTAGTTATGTTATTAATAATCTTGTATTGTTTAAGTTTCAGATCATTAACCAAGATATTAGTTGGTGATTAGCTTCAACAAGGTGTTTGGAAGCCTTCACAAGTGATTCCAGGGCTCAAGCTTCAAGATCACACTTTGCCTAGCCCATGGATGGCGTTTGGGAGCAAGTCTACTTGAAGATAGAAGTCATCAAGAACACTTAGTTATCCTAGTTTAGATAGTGTGTTTAGATCCATTTGTAAAGATTAGAATAGTATGATATGCTCAAGTACACATACACACACATTTCATGATTTGGATTTTGGTTTCATGAATAGTTTGAACAAAACAAGTTTACATGTTTTTAAAATACACCTAGAGGGGGGATGAATAGGTGTAATTGCTAATCTAATGATCTTTTTAAACTTAATAGAATGAGTGATGCAACGATCTCTCAAAACACGACTAGAGCCGAATACCCCGTGAGAGGTTCTGAACTCCTTCCTCCCAATTCCCCTTAAAAATGGGTTAGAGGTGCGCAATGCAACCGTGTTGTATGAGATATGATCGAACAATTAAAGAATGAAATGCTATGATGAAATACACACAATCAACAACACAAGTAAAACAAACAAGAGAAGATTGCACAAAGAAAAGGGTTAGTTCTCAAGCAAATAATTGAAGACAATATAAAGCAAGAGAAATGTAAAGCAAGATGACGCAAGGCAATCGCAAACACAAATGATTTGTTTCGAGGTTCGAGCCACGCTCTAGTCCCCGCCTTCACCTCCGTGAAGGGTTTCCACTATATCCGAGGATGCCTTACAAGTTTGGTCTACCGAAGACCCCAAGCCCTTAGCTTCACAACTTACAAAGAACTCCACCTAGGAGTTGTCTCCACAAGAACAAGGATCACAAGAACAATAGTGATCTCCTCAAGATCACAAAACTCTTTCTCAAACTCTTTTACAACACTCTCACTCTTTTTACAACTTCTCTATAGTATGAGTAAAGGACTTTTGGCTCTATGAAGTGTGGTGAGAAAACTTCAGTTGTAGAGTGATATTAGCAATCAAACACAACTGAAAAACTAGCTCAAAAGATTGGAATTGAAAGCTTTAAACAATTTTTCCTTTTTTCTTTGAAAACAATGAAAACTTGAGGATTTTTCTAAGTGAATAACAAAGACCTATTGCCCTCTATTTATAAGGAGAGAATAGGTTAAAACTCTTTTCTTTACACCTAATTTGACCTGCAAAAGGCCTCCAACAACTCTCTAAAACTCTGATAAAGAAGAAAAAGAAAACAGATTTTCAGACTTGCCCAAAGAGGAAAGAGCCGTTAGGCTGCAGCAGGCTTGGCGGTCGACCGGTCCGGTCGACCGTCGCCTTGCTGGCAAAGAGCCGTTGGGCTCCGGTCGACTGTCCGGTCGACCGTCTCCTCAAAGGAAACACAGTTTCCTTAGTGCGGTCGACCGGGCGGTCGACCGAAACAAACCGAGAGTGGCCTGCTTACAGTCGGTCGACCGGGCCGGTCGACCGACAGACGTGCACAAACGTGCACGTCCTGACACAGGCGCCGGTCGACCGGGCGGTCGGCCGGTCAACCTGAAACAGGGAAAACTGGCAGGATTTGGAGTTGGAAAATTTTGTGAAAAAATATTTTAAGATACTTATAACTAAGTATTATGCAAAAATAGTCTATACACATGTTTTAAACAAGATATTCAATTTGTAACAAGTTTGGATACATGTATATATAAACTTAGGCATAAACTTAGAAACAAACATTTTTAAAACATAGAATTTTGTAAGGAAAAATGTGTGTGTGTATCCTAGAGCCAAATATCATATACTCAAACTTTAACATTCTATTCTTACAATGTTCTAAGGACTTCAAGGCTTCAAGAGGGGCTTTCTCCACTTGTTCTTCAATTTTGCATCTTGAGCCCAATTTGAGTTATCTTGAGTCCAAGTCACCTTCCTTTAGGGAAGAAAACACCTATGCAAGATAGAAAACCTGAAACACACTTAAACAACAAATAATATTAGTACAAATAACTAATATGTTTTGTAATCATCAAAACACACTAAAGACGGGTGATTGTAACCTTGGGCCAACAGTTTTATATGTATATTAGATGTGCTCTATATACATACATGCTTATATGACTTATACAAACTTAGTTTGACATACCTATTCATGTAGTTTTATGTTTGGTATAAAACATATTTTTGAAATTAAAGAACAAAAACTGTGATATATTTTGTGAATGTATATTGGACCTATGTCCATATGCATCATGCTTAATAATGTTCAAATATCATGTTTTGTATTTCTATAAAGTTTTAGGAAAATCAGATTTCCTATTGAAAAATCAAGTTTGATAAAAATACAAGTTTTGGTTTTTGATAAAATTGGCAAGACACAAAATGAATTGATATGATTGATATATGTCTTGAAATTTTTATCACATGTTTATGTTTCAATATAAAATATTAAAACAAGTTTTATAGAATTTTCAGAAAAAGATAAAAGATTTTTATAAAATATTTTTCCCAAATTTTCTGATCTTATTTTTTTTGTGCTGACAGGCTGGTCGGTCGACCGGGACGGTCGACCGCACCAAGGGACGGTCGACCGCACGGGTCGACCGACGTGCACAGACTTGTGCATGTCTGGCAGCACAGTGGTCCGGTCGACCGGACGGTCGACCGCTGCAGAGAGTTCTGCTCTCTGTTAGTTTGGGTCGACCGGGCGGTCGACCGGTAGCTCCAACGGGTCAAAATATGACCGTTGGACGGTCGACCGGCCGGTCGACCGTTGCCTGTCAGAGCTGCCAGCTCAGCTCTAACATCTAGTTTCTGTTTTGGCCTATAAAAACCTCATCTCTTTGGGATTTTGGCTAAGGTTTTCAAGGAGAAAAATTTCAGACTTTCTCTAGTGTTTAAAAGAGTTTTAAAAGAGTTTTTAAGTCAAAAAGATTTCATCTTATTTGTTTTGGGTTTTTTGAAAATCAAAGAAAGCTAGGGTTTTAGGAGATTGTTTTGTTTTTCGTTTTCTATCATTTACAAGTGATTTCCCAAGTAGATTTTCTTTGTTGCTGGTTTCCAAAAACACCTTGTTTCCACACTTGAGCTATCACCTATCCTAATCTATTAGGATCTTGTTTTTGTGAAAAAGAAGAGAAAAGAAAGAAAGATTATGTTTGTGTCTTTGTAACCACTTATTATAAACCCTCCTTGCTTTTGTGAATCCTTCTTCGGTAGAGGTGATCGGAGTGGTATTGGTTTGGATCCCTCTTAGGTAGAGGAGATTGTGTTGGTTGGTTGTTAGCCTCGCTGGAGGTTTTTGTTTGAGAGAGGAGTTTGGTACTCCTAGTGTTGTAACAAATCCTCTTCGGTAGAGATTCCCTCGGTGGGAGATAGTGGATTGGAAATCCTACACGGTGGTGTAGGCGGGGATGTAGAGCAAGGTGCTCGAACCTCGAAACATATCTTGGTCTTTGCGATTGATCCATTGTCTCTCTAACTCTCTCTCATTTATATGTGCAAAGCATCATACTTCATTCATATCATATTTGCTTGTGTCGAGCATAATTCATCTTGTCATATTTATTTGCTTGTGTTGTGCCTTACATAATCCATATTGCTATATCCTTGATTGCTTGGATTGCTTGTGTGTGTGTGCCTAACTTATACTCATCCAACAAGAGCTTCACATAGCACCTCAACCCATTTCAAGGGGAATCAAGGGGAGTTAGTCCAGAGCCTCGCAAGGGGAATTCGGCTACACTTGTTGTATTGTATTAGTTTGTGCATAATTTGCATTAGCTTCCGTTTTAGCGCACTTAGTTTTGCATTTAGTTTTAGATTAGCACTAACACCTATTCACCCCCTCTAGGTGTCTTTTCAATTGGTATCAGAGCTAGTGCTCCTGATACTTAGGCTTAACATCCTAGGAGTGAGATCCATTTACTTGCTAATCTATTATTTGCATTTGCGTGTTTGCACACATATAGTTTACCATGGCCTTCATGACCCCACCTATGTATGACCCTTCCAACATTCATGTTTGGAAGATTAGGATGACCGTTTATTTACAAACCCTAGGTCATAAAGTTTATCTTGCTATTACCAAGGAATCCTTCCTTAGTGATCGCAATCATATAGGGGCCAATGCACAAGCCCTAGAGGCCATTAGAAGCACTTTATCTAAAGATTATCTTTTATGTGTTTCTAACTTTGATTCCGCTTTTGTAGTGTGGAACAAATTGACAACCACCAACACCTCCAAGCTTCAAGTCCAAATCCAACAAGAAGAGGAATCTAGTGGAGAATCCGAACCACAACAATGCTATATGGTTCAAGGGAATGACTCCCTTGAGGTACACTCGGAAACTCAACTAGATAGTAATGATTGTGCTAGTTCTTCAAATGATTATGTTGATTCCCATGCTTTGAATGAAGAACTATCCATAGTTTGTGAAAAATTAATAGAAAACTATAAAGTTTTGAAAAAGAAGAGTCTAGGCATTAATAATGAAAATAAAAATTTGATTGCTAGACTTGATGTTGTTTTGCAATAGAAAGAGGAGATTGCTAATGAGAGGGATTCATTAAAATCTCAACTTGATCTTGCACTTAAAGAAAATGAGTTTTTGAAAATTAAAATGATTGCCATGTTCTTTTGAAGAAAAATGATAACTTGTCTTCAAAGTTGATTTTATTTTAAAAGAGAATGTTGATTTGAAAAATAAAATATTTCCATTTCAAATGATTTAGATGTGTGTTTAAAGAAAAATGTTGTTTTGAAAAATAAGATTGATGAACATGTTTGCCATGCTAGTGTAGCTTCTTCATCTAGTCTACCTAATGCATGTACCTCTTCTTCTAGGATTAATGATGATATTTGTATGTTAAAGAAGAGAGTAGATTGTTTGGGCTCCACTATGAGCAAATGTGCCATGAACCACACTCGCTTGGAAACCTTGGTTCGTAAGAAACAAGTTCCAACTTTTATGCATGCACACCCTCCACGGCATACACATGCTTCACACGGACACCATCAACACATGTATGCTCATATGTACACATGTACACAGTGGCCGAAAAGGCCATCTTGCTAAATTTTGTTATGATAGATTAAATGTTTCAAATTTAGCAAAGAAATTTGTTTGGGTTAGGGAAGGGACTAACCCCCATGGACCCAACAAGATGTGGGTACCAAAGACCACCCCTCCTTTGTTTAATGTAGGTGTGGGCTCTCACATGACGTGAGAGTGATAGCACCTTGGAGTGGATGCGTTCCGGACTTAAAGGAAATTAATTGGATACATCACTTTCAAGGGAAGTTTTGGTGGAGATGACCACCATGTTTTTAGAGACAAGGAGAGTTGCCTTCTAGGTTTTGGTAACAAATTCCTAACTACCATTTATTGTTTACATGCTTTCATATTATTGTTTATAGCATGTTTTGATGCTTTATAACATGTTTTTGATGTCTATGGATTAGTATGTTCATTCCATGTTTATTAGATCCTTGACATACATGTATAGTATTTGAGACACACATACTTATATGAACCCATACTTAGTATTCTCACTTTTGTTTAAGCTATAATGTACATCATGAATCTAATACATGTGAATTTACATAGTAATCATGTTTTAGTTTTCTCATGATGATTTTTTGTTGTTTTATGCTTTATGTGGTATAAACTAGTTTAGATGTAGATTTTATCAAAACTTGCATGTATGCATGTACACATAGTGAGAACAAATTGACTTTTATATGTTTGCACTTCATGCTCATTTGTACCCACTATATGCACATGTATAAGCTAGTTTTGATGATTCCTTCATTTATACTTGCTATGCCTATTTTCATGTTTTTACTTCATGTATATGTATTTTGAATTCAAACCTAATAAATATACATGTATACCCATGAGTCTTTTGCCTTCATGCAAATACTTTTAATAGACTCGTTTACGGTTGGGATATGTATGTATATTGTTAAATTTGGATGAATCATACATATACCTAGAAGTTTGATAAAAGAATTTTTGATGAATCTTTGCTTGTTTTATATAGCAAAATAATATTCGTGTTTGTTTTGATACTTCATGTTTTGAATATATGTTTAGATGTTAGTTTTCATTAAGACTAGGATTTATATTTGTACATATGATGGCCTACAAACAAATCTATATATGTTTGGGATTGAATGCTTGTTTGTTCCCATTAGATGTGCTAGTATAGTCTAGTTTTGATGATTCATACATTTTAAACTTGTATTCCATTTTTGGTATTTGTTTTTATGATTATGAGTTTTCATTTCATGTATATGTGTATTTTGCCAAACTTGAAGATATACATGTATACCCCTTGAGTCATTTGCCTTTCATGCAAATATCTATTATGGACTCAAAGTGTGTTTAAGGGATATGTATGTATACTTCTTGTGTTGACAAATCATACATATACCTTGAAAAGAATTGGTATCAAATTGTTTTAATGAAAAGCTAAATTTTCATACTTTTCATGCTTTTCATGTTTTCCTTGAATTGGTATTTAAACTTCATGTATATGTTTACCTTGTCCAAACCATTAGATATACATGAATATCCTTTTTTGAGCCACGTGCCTTCATGCATATATCCTTATGGACTCGTTTGTATCTTTAATATGTATGTATACTTTGGTTTGTATTAGACATACATATGCCTTGAAGATTAAATAATATTAATTTTTAGTTTTCTTGTTTAAAGGAATAATTGAACTTAATTGAACAAACTTTCATGATTGTGATCTCCATACTTGACTTGTACACTCACATTTATTATTTGCTCATGTTTTGTTTTCATGAGACATTTTTATGCTTAATTGGATTAGAGTGTTGATTATCATGTGGATTTCATTTTTATGAAAAATGATTTGAATTTATTCCTTACTTGAAGGATTTCGTACTAGTTAACAAAACTTTTCATTTTAACTAGTTCATATTCTTCGTTATAATATGAGATATACACTTGACCCTATTCTTTCAATTGGTATCATTGAACACTCTCAATTGGTATCAATTTTTGATCTTTTTGTATACTCATATATATTTTGTATATGTATGCTTACTCTTTCAAGAATATCAATATCAATTGGTATCTAATTTTCATACGTATATATACTTGTTTATGCTAAGCTTGAAAAAATTTTCTATTGTTTGATTTGTTTTCAATTGGTATCTTAACAAGCTTATTCATATGTTTAGTTGGTATTTCATAAAGGGGGAGAAAATTTGATGTTGTCTTTCAATTGGTATTTGATTTCCACTCCCTTGCTTTATGTTAAAATATAGTTTCAAATTGGTATCATATGTTTAAAAGAACATATTTCTCTTAATGATATCAAGATGTTTATGTTGAGTGTTTTTAATAGGTATCTCAAAATTTGTTTAAGTAAAACATATTTATTTTACATTGCCTATATGTGTATAAATTCATGTTGAGTGTATCTTGCATTGAAGAGCTTGACAACTCTTCCTTATGTGGTACACGTGTGTAGGGGGAGCTTCACATCTCCTTTTATACATTACATATTTTGTGTTATGTGAATTAGGGCGTGTCTTCCCTTCTTCATGTAACTCATATGTGTAGGGAAGCTAACTTAGCGTCTTCCTCTTCATGAATGTATATAGCATATAACATTTATTAATCTTTGTTCATCTTCATTTGGTATCAAGATGCTTCATTGACATATTTTTAATTGATATCATGTTTGTAGTCACCCCTTATTGACTTTGTTTTTATTTTAGACAAAAAGGGGGAGACCATTGTTTGCATTGTTTTGATTGACACAAAAAGGGGGAGAAAAATTTTTACCCCTCATTTTATTTATAGTTTTTGAATGTTTACCCCTTTGTTGATGATTGACAAAAAGGGGGAGAATTATTTGTGAGTTTTATATATATGCATAGTTATGTTTTTGCATATATTAAGTTTAATATAGTTTAATGTATGTTTATTGGTATCTAGAGCATCTAGAAAATGTTTATTTGTTAATTGGTATCTAGAGCATGCTTTGCTTTAAATATTTCATTGGTATCTAGAACCTTTATTGTTTATGCATATTTGTGCATTCATGTTTTTAAGAGCCTTCATTGCATAATATTATGTTTATTTGGCTATGCATGAGTTAAGGGGGAGCTTCTTTGAAGCTTTACTTTAATCCATGCATATATAACTTCATGAGTTTTGTCATCATCAAAAAGGGGGAGATTGTTGGCCCAAAGGCCTTCCACCCTAGTTTTGATGATGATTAACTCATGTAGTTATGTTTACTAATAATCTTGTATTGTTTAAGTTTCAGATCATTAACCAAGATATTAGTTGGTGATTAGCTTCAACAAGGTGTTTGGAAGCCTTCACAAGTGATTTCAGGGCTCAAGCTTCAAGATCACACTTTGCCTAGCCCATGGATGGCGTTTGGGAGCAAGTCTACTTGAAGATGGAAGTCATCAAGAAGACTTAGGAATCCTAGTTTAGATAGTGTGTTTAGATCCATTTGTAAAGATTAGAATAGTATGATATGCTCAAGTACACATACACACACATTTCATGATTTGGATTTGGTTTTCATGAATAGTTTGAACAAAACAAGTTTACATGTTTTATATGTATATTAGATGTGCTCTATATACATACATGCTTATATGACTTATACAAATTTAGTTTGACGTACCTATTCATGTAGTTTTATGTTTTGGTATAAAACATATTTTTGAAATTAAAGAACAAAAACTGTGATATATTTTGTGAATGTATATTGGACCTATGTCCATATGCATCATGCTTAATAATGTTCAAATATCATGTTTTTGTATTTCTATAAAGTTTTAGGAAAATCAGATTTCCTATTGAAAAATCAAGTTTGATAAAAATACAAGTTTTGGTTTTTGATAAAATTGGCAAGACACAAAAATGAATTGATATGATTGATATATGTCTTGAAAATTTTTATCACATGTTTATGTTTCAATATAAAATGTTAAAACAAGTTTTATAGAATTTTCAGAAAAAGATAAAAGATTTTTATAAAATATTTTTCCCAAATTTTCTGATCTTATTTTTTTTGTGCTGACAGGCTGGTCGGTCGACCGGGACGGTCGACCGCACCAAGGAACGGTCGACCGCACGGGTCGACCGACGTGCACAGACTTGTGCACGTCTGGCAGTACAGTGGTCCGGTCGACCGCTGCAGAGAGTTCTGCTCTCTGTTAGTTTGGGTCGACCGGGCGGTCGACCGGTAGCTCCAACGGGTCAAAATATGACCGTTGGACGGTCGACCGGCCGGTCGACCGTTGCCTGTCAGAGCTGCCAGCTCAGCTCTAACGGCTAGTTTCTGTTTTGGCCTATATAAACCCCATCTCTTTGGGATTTTGGCTAAGGTTTTCAAGGAGAAAAATTCCAGACTTTCTCTAGTGTTTAAAAGAGTTTTTAAAAGAGTTTTTAAGTCAAAAAGATTTCATCTTATTTGTTTTTGGGTTTTTGGAAAATCAAAGAAAGCTAGGGTTTTGGGAAATTGTTTTGTTTTTCGTTTTCTATCATTTACAAGTGATTTCCCAAGTAGATTTTCTTTGTTGCTGGTTTCCAAAAACACCTTGTTTCCACACTTGAGCTATCACCTATCCTAATCTATTAGGATCTTGTTTTTGTGAAAAAGAAAAGAGAAAAGAAAGAAAGATTGTGTTGTGGTCTTTGTAACCACTTATTGTAAACCCTCCTTGCTTTTGTGAATCCCTCTTCGGTAGAGGTGATCGGAGTGGTATTGGTTTGGATCCCTCTTAGGTAGAGGTGAATGTGTTGGTTGGTTGTTAGCCTCGGTGGAGGTTGTTGTTTGAGAGAGGAGTTTGGTACTCCTAGTGTTGTAACAAATCCACTTCGGTAGAGGTTCCCTCGGTGGGAGATAGTGGATTGGAAATCCTACACGGTGGTGTAGGCGGGGATGTAGAGCAAGGTGCTCGAACCTCGAAACATATCTTGGTCTTTGCGATTGATCCATTGTCTCTCTAACTCTCTCTCATTTATATTGTGCAAAGCATCATACTTCATTCATATCATATTTGCTTGTGTCGAGCATAATTCATCTTGTCATATTTATTTGCTTGTGTTGTGCCTTGCATAATCCATATAGCTATATCCTTGATTGCTTGGATTGCTTGTGTGTGTGCGCCTAACTTATACTCATCCAACAAGAGCTTCACATAGCACCTCAACCCATTTCAAGGGGAATCAAGGGGAGTTAGTCCAGAGCCTCGCAAGGGGAATTCGGCTACACTTGTTGTATTGTATTAGTTTGTGCATAATTTGCATTAGCTTCCGTTTTTAGCGTACTTAGTTTTGCATTTAGTTTTAGATTAGCACTAACACCTATTCACCCCCCTCTAGGTGTCTTTTCAATTGGTATCAGAGCTAGTGCTCCTGATACTTAGGCTTAACATCCTAGGAGTGAGATCCATTTGCTTGCTAATCTATTATTTGCATTTGCGTGTTTGCACACATATAGTTTACCATGACCCCACCTATGTATGACCCCACCTATGTATGACCCTTCCAACATTCATGTTTGAAAGATTAGGATGACCGTTTATTTACAAACCCTAGGTCATAAATGTTGGCCCAAGAGGTTACACTCTCCAATTGTTTTGTGTTTTGATGATGACAAACCAAATTAGAGCTATTTGGTACTAATAAGTTTGTTAAGATAAGTTTCAGGTTTGTACCATGTTTAGAGACCATTTGCTTAGCTATTGCAAGAACTTCTAAGTTCCACCAAGCGAGGAAGGCAAATTGCACATCAAGGAAGGATCATAGAAGAGAAGGCACTAGCAAGGCATTGGATGGCTCAAAGACTTGAAGATAGCTCAAGAAGTCTTCATGTAATTTGTTTTTCAGTTTATAGTATGTTAAAGAATAGTGGATAGGTTTGAAGCTCTATCACACACGTTTTTGCGCACATGCTCATTCCAAAATAATTTCTCATAAATTATACAAAAATATTTTGCATACAAGTTTTTGCCTACAGATATATATTTATGTTTTATACTATTCCCTGTTCAAAAGTATTTTTGTTAAAATCAAAATCCTCTTTGTTTTCTTTCTTAAAATCGATTTTTGACCTGATCCGGTCGACCGGGACAGTCGACCGAGTCTGTGTCAGTCTGGTCCGGTCAACCGGACCAGTCGACCGCAGTTCTGGCAGAGGCACGTATCAGTGTGCATGTCTGCCGGTCGACCGGGGCGGTCGACCGAGATAATATTTTTGCTCACAGGTTTTCTCAGTCGACCGGGTCGGTCGACCGTATGCTTGTAACGGTCAAATTTTTTAACTAGCGGTCGACCGCACCGGTCGACCGAGCTAGCCGTTGAACAGTAACGGACAGATTTTAAGTGAGCTGTTTATTTTTGTCTTTTGTGTTTAAAAATTCGTTTAAGGATATATCTTGATCTAATTACCTCCTAAACATCAGTAATTATGTTTTATCCTTAAACCCTAGCCCTCTCCTATAAATAGGGGTGTTTGGGGAGAGATTTGTTACAACAATTATTGCTAAAAATTCAAAAGTTTAAGGCTTTCAAAGTTCTTGGTTTTTGTGCTAAATTCTCTCAATTTTCTGAAGGGTTTTCAAAAGTTTTTTCTGATTTCAATTTCTTTTCCTTACACACAAAAGAGCTTCAATTCTACTCATTATTCTCTAAGGATTTTTGTAAGGGAAGAGATTTTTGAAAGAGAGAGTTTGTGGTCTTGTGACTACTCAGATATTCTTGTGATTGTAATTGAGGAGTTGGGTACTCTGGTTGTAATTGTTCTTTGTGATAGTGGAAGTAGCTAGAATCCTTCTGGGGAAGGCGGGGAGTAGAGCTGGGTGCTCGAACCTCGATAACATATCCTTGTGTTTGCGATTGGTTTACTTTCTTGCACTCTTTTACTATACTTGCTCTTACTCTTGCTCATCATAATCATTGTCATATTTACTTGCTTGCATTCATCTTGTGAAACTTGATTGTTGTAGCTTTAAATTTTTAATTTGCCCCGTGATTAGCATTGTCACCTATTCACCCCCCCTCTAGTGACTTTTCAATTGGTATCAGAGCCTGGACTCTAGGTTTGGCTTAACATCCATAGAGAGATCCTTAAAATATTGCTAATCAACATTTTCATTTCATTCATTCATCACTAGTAAACATGGCCGACAACATTAAATCCCCACCTAAATTTGATGGCCTCAATTTCCCAATTTGGAAGGTTAGGATGACTATATTTTTGCAATCTTTGGGTAGCTTAGTAGCCAAGCCCTTGACCAAACCCTATGAAGCACCCGATGGTGATGAGAGCACTTTGACCGACCTTGACTTTAAATTATATGAGGCTAACTCCAAGGCCCAAAACTCCCTATTAACTGCCTTGAATGAGGATGACCTTACACGGGTAATTCATTGCCAATCCGCCTATGAGATTTGGCAACACTTATTGGTCACACACGAGGGGACTTCACAAGTCAAGAGAGCTAAGATAGATCTCTTGAGGTCCCAATATGAGTCATTTAAAATGCTTGATGATGAGTCTATTGATAGTATGGCTACAAGGTTTACTAAAATCACTAATGGTCTTTCTTCCTTAGGTGATGACATCTCCAACGATCAAAAGGTGCGGAAAGTAATTCGGGCTCTTCCTTCATCATGGGAAATCAAGGCCACCACCTTGAAGGAGTTGAATGACAAGGACGAGATGGACCTCATTAGTCTCATTGGGAACCTAAAGACCCATGAGATGGAGAAGAAGGCAAGAGAAGAGGCCACTACTTCAAAGAAGAAATCCATAGCCTTCAAGACTTCATCCACCAATGATGACGATGAAGATGACGAAGAAGAAGATGAGGAGCTAACTTTACTTGTGCGGAATGTCAAGAGGTTGTACCGAAAGAACAAGTTCAACTTCCGGAGAAAATTCGAAGGCAAAGAGGAGCGGAAGATCATATGCTACAATTGCCGCAAACCCGGACATATCATGGCGGATTGTCCGGAGTTCAAGAAGAAAATGACTTCCTCCTTCAAGCCAAAGAAGCCAGAGGAAAAGAAAGCTTACAAAGCTACGTGGGATTCGGAAAGCGAGTCCGAAGAGGAGGTGGATCAAGCTAATATATGTTTCATGGCAAACACACCCAAGGTAACCCCTCAATCCCTTGATGATGAAGATGATGATGTAAGTAAGGAAGTTCTAGTTCATGCCTTTGTAGAACTTTCTGAAACATATGATAACAAGAAACTTGAATGCATAAAATTACAAAAAGAAGTTGCTTTTCTTAAGAATCAACTTGCCATTGTTTCTAAAGAAAAAGATGATATTTCTTCTAATTTCATTTCCATGCAAAAAGAATTTTGTGCCTATAAGAGTTCTTGTAAGGCAAAATCCCCTATTTTTGATGAAAAAGAAATTTCTTCTTTTAAATCCAAAATGAATGATTTGAAAAGGTTTTAAAAGATTGTGCCTTTAATACTAAGAAACTTGAAGAAAAATTTTCTAAAAAGCACACATCTCATGCTAAGATTCCTCATGCTCACACTACACCTAACACATCACATGTTCATGCTCACAATGCCCATGCTCACAAATCACACACTCATTATGCTTTTAAATATGGTAGAGTATATAGATGCACATATTGTGGTAAAAATGGACATTTAGCTAAGTTTTGCTATGATCAACTAAATAGAACAAATAATCTTGTTTGGGTTCATGACACTAACCCTAGAGGACCCAAGAAAATGTGGGTACCAAAATCAAGTCTTAAATTGTTTGATGTAGGTACACACCAAAGCTCCAAGACGTAGGGAGCGGTGGTACTTGATAGTGGTTGTTCAAGACGCATGACAAGGGACATCAACAACTTCACAACCCTATCAAGGTACATGGAAGGTGGCACCGTCACCTTCGGGGATGACTCCAAAGGAACTATCATCGGTATAGGTAACATTCAAATTGGTGCATCTCCTATTATTGAGAATGTTGTTTTAGTGGATGGTTTAAAACATAATTTGCTTAGCATTAGTCAACTTTGTGATCGTGGACTTAAAGTTGTTTTTGATGATACTTCTTGTAAGATTTTTGATGTTAAATCCGATGTTTGTATTCTCACCGGTTTTCGTGATAATAATGTTTATATTATTGACATGCTTAATTTAGATTGTTCTACTAAATGCTTAAATGCTTTTGATGAAAATTCTTGGCTTTGGCATAGAAGATTAGGACATGCATCTTTTGACCATATATCTATGATTAATTCAAAGGAATTGGTGAAGGGTATACCTTGCTTGAATTTTGAGAAAGACCGCATTTGTAGTGCGTGCCAACTTGGGAAACAAACCAAGTCTTCCTTTAAACCAATCAAGGATATCATGTCAACTAGGCTTTAGAATTAATTCATATGGATCTTTTTGGACCAACTAAAACTAAAAGTTTAAATGGAAGTAGATTTGCATTTGTTTTGGTTGATGATTTCTCCCGTTTTACTTGGGTTTTCTTTTACAAAATAAAGATCAAACTTTTTCTCATTTTAAAATTTTTCGAAAAAGAATTGAAAAAGAAAAGGGTTTTCCGATTTTGAGAATAAGGAGCGATAGAGGTGGTGAGTTTGTTAACCAACTCTTCATGACTTATTGTGATGAAAAGGGAATTAAGCATGAAATGTCTTGTCCTAGAACTCCACAACAAAATGGAGTTGTAGAAAGGAAAAATAGAACACTTCAAGAGATGGCTAGGACAATGATAAGTGAGTATGACCTCCCTCAATATTTATGGGCCGAGGCCGTAAACACCGCATGCTATATATCGAATCGTATTTATTTGTGCAAAAATTCTTCAAAAACATCATTTGAAATGTATCATTCTAGAAAACCAAATGTTGCATATTTTAAAGTTTTTGGATGCAAGTGTTTTGTTTTGAATACTAAGGATAATTTAGGTAAATTTGATGCTAAGGCTTATGAGAGGCTATCTTTGTTGGATATTCCTCTACTAGCAAAGCATATAGAGTTTTCATTAGATCTTCTCAAACCATTGAAGAATCCATGCATGTTAAGTTTGAAGAATCTAATGTGTTTGTTGAGAATGTTGTAGAGTTTGAACCATTAGGTGAAGACATGGAGAGACTATCCTTGAAGGACTCACCCGCTCAAGAAGAAAAGCTAGATCCTATTGGTGAAGTTCAAGAGGATAAGGAGGAAAGCACTCAACCGCTTCCTAAAGCTTAGAGATACGCTACAAATCATCCTAAGGAGCTCATCTTGGGTGATGCATCTAAAGGAGTCACTACGCGCTCCAAACTCCATGACCTATGTGGTAACTTTGCTTTCATTTCTCATTTTGAACCCAAAGGCATTCTCGAAGCCGAGACGGACCCATATTGGTTGCTTGCCATGCAAGAGGAACTCAATCAATTTGAGCGCAATCAAGTTTGGCACCTTGTTCCTAAGCCCCACGATAGACCAATAATTGGTACTAAGTGGATCTTTAGAAACAAGATGGATGAGTCCGGAAATGTCATTAGGAATAAAGCTAGGTTAGTGGCCCAAGGTTACACTCAAGTTGAGGGAATTGACTTTGAGGAGACCTTTGCACCCGTAGCACGGCTTGAAGCCATACGGATGACACTAGCTTTTGCATGTTTTAAAAATTTTAAACTTTTTCAAATGGATGTAAAAAGTGCATTTTTAAATGGTTTTATTAATGAAGAAGTTTATGTTTCTCAACCTCCCGGTTTTGTTGATCATGTTCATCCCGATTTTGTTTTTAAACTTGATAAAGCTTGTATGGATTGAAACAAGCTCCAAGAGCTTGGTATGAAAGGCTTTCTAGTTTTCTCATTTCAAATGATTTTGTTAAAGGCAAAGTAGACACAACTCTTTTTACTAAGCATGTTGATAATGATATTTTAATTGTGCAAATTTATGTTGATGATATAATTTTTGAATCTACTAATGAGCTTTTATGCAAGGATTTTGAGAAAGTCATGCAACTTGAATTTGAAATGTCTTCAATGGGTGAGCTCAATTTCTTCCTTGGACTCCAAATCAAGCAATTGCAAGACGTAACCTTCATTAACCAAGCCAAGTACGCAAAGGAGCTAGTAAAGAAGTTTGGGCTTGAAGGATCAAAGGCTTGCAACACTCCAATGGCAACCACAACCAAGCTTGATAAGGACGAACAAGGTAAAAATGTTGATATTAAATTATATAGAAGCATGATAGGAAGTCTTTTATATTTGACGGCAAGTAGGCCGGATATCATGTTTAGTGTGTGTCTTTGTGCTAGATTTCAATCGTTTCCTAAAGAGTCTCATCTTATTGCGATAAAACGCATTATTCGTTATATTAAGGGCACTATTGGAATGGGTCTTTGGTATCCGAAAACTAGAGATTTTTCAATGACTAGCTATTCGGATGCCGACTATGCGGGTTGTAGAGTAGATAGAAAGAGTACTAGTGGGACATGTCAATTTCTTGGTAATTGTCTTTTTTCATGGTCCTCTAGGAAACAAAATTCCGTAGCTCTCTCAACCGCCGAGGCGGAATATGTTGCCGCGGGGGCTTGTTGTGCACAAGTCCTTTGGATGAAATATACTCTCCTTGATTTTGATTTGCACTTTGATCATATAAAAATATTTTGTGATAATACTAGTACTATACACATGACCAAAAATGCAAATCAACATAGTAAGACCAAGCACATTGAGATTAGATATCACTTTCTTAGAGATCATTTTGAGAAAGGTGATATAGATATTGATTATGTTTCCACGGATTTACAACTAGCCGATATTTTCACTAAACCTCTTGATTTTGCTAGATTTCGTTTATTTGTGGAGAACTTAATGTTTGTATTATTGAATAGACATGTTTTTCATAACCTTTTTGATGTATGACAAAAAGGGGGAGAATAAGTTTACTTGACAAAAATAAGTTCATTTGGTCTTGGTTCCATATGAATTTATATGCTTTAATTTCAAAGATTTGTTTTATGAGTTTTATGTTTATGTATGAGTTTTTGAATTCATGTATTCTAGTGTTTTAGTTGTTTTGGTATTTTTTGGTATCAAGAGCAATTTTTGTGTTTTATATTAGTTTCATTGTTTGATGCATCATTTCAATTATTGGTATATAGAAGATATTCTTATGTTTTATGTATAGCATAATTTGAGGGGAGTTTTCTCCTCCCTATATTTTTGTTAATAGCCTATTTGTTTTGTCATCATCAAAAAGGGGGAGATTGTTGGCCCAAGAGGTTACACTCTCTAATTGTTTTGTGTTTTGATGATGACAAACCAAATTAGAGCTATTTGGTACTAATAAGTTTGTTAAGATAAGTTTCAGGTTTGTACCATGTTTAGAGACCATTTGCTTAGCTATTGCAAGAACTTCTAAGTTCCACCAAGCGAGGAAGGCAAATTGCACATCAAGGAAGGATCATAGAAGAGAAGGCACTAGCAAGGCATTGGATGGCTCAAAGACTTGAAGATAGCTCAAGAAGTCTTCATGTAATTTGTTTTTCAGTTTATAGTATGTTAAAGAATAGTGGATAGGTTTGAAGCTCTATCACACACGTTTTTGCGCACATGCTCATTCCAAAATAATTTCTCATAAATTATACAAAAATATTTTGCATACAAGTTTTTGCCTACAGATATATATTTATGTTTTATACTATTCCTTGTTCAAAAGTATTTTTGTTAAAATCAAAATCCTCTTTGTTTTCTTTCTTAAAATCGATTTTTGACCTGATCCGGTCGACCGGGACAGTCGACCGAGTCTGTGTCAGTCTGGTCCGATCGACCGGACCAGTCGACCGCAGTTCTGGCAGAGGCACGTATCAGTGTGCATGTCTGCCGGTCGACCGGGGCGGTCGACCGAGATAATATTTTTGCTCACAGGTTTTCTCAGTCGACCGGGTCGGTCGACCGTATGCTTGTAACGGTCAAATTTTTTAACTAGCGGTCGACCGCACCAGTCGACCGAGCTAGCCGTTGAACAGTAACGGGCAGATTTTAAGTGAGCTGTTTATTTTTGTCTTTTGTGTTTAAAAATTCGTTTAAGGATATATCTTGATCTAATTACCTCCTAAACATCAGTAATTATGTTTTATCCTTAAACCCTAGCCCTCTCCTATAAATAGGGGTGTTTGGGGAGAGATTTGTTACAACAATTATTGCTAAAAATTCAAAAGTTTAAGGCTTTCAAAGTTCTTGGTTTTTGTGCTAAATTCTCTCAATTTTCTGAAGGGTTTTCAAAGTTTTTCTCTGATTTCAATTTCTTTTCCTTACACACAAAAGAGCTTCAATTCTACTCATTATTCTCTAAGGACCTTTGTAAGGGAAGAGATTTTTGAAAGAGAGAGTTTGTGGTCTTGTGACTACTCAGATATTCTTGTGATTGTAATTGAGGAGTTGGGTACTCCGGTTGTAATTGTTCTTTGTGATAGTGGAAGTAGCTAGAATCCTTCTGGGGAAGGCGGGGAGTAGAGCTGGGTGCTCGAACCTCGATAACATATCCTTGTGTTTGCGATTGGTTTACTTTCTTGCACTCTTTTACTATACTTGCTCTTACTCTTGCTCATCATAATCATTGTCATATTTACTTGCTTGCATTCATCTTGTGAAACTTGATTGTTGTAGCTTTAAATTTTTAATTTGCCCCGTGATTAGCATTGTCACCTATTCACCCCCCCTCTAGGTGACTTTTCAATAAAGTTTATCTTGCTATTACCAAGGAATCCTTCCTTAGTGATCGCAATCATATAGGGGCCAATGCACAAGCCCTAGAGGCCATTAGAAGCACTTTATCTAAAGATTATCTTTTATGTGTTTCTAACTTTGATTCCGCTTTTGTAGTGTGGAACAAATTGACAACCACCAACACCTCCAAGCTTCAAGTCCAAATCCAACAAGAAGAGGAATCTAGTGGAGAATCCGAACCACAACAAGGCTATATGGTCCAAGGGAATGACTCCCTTGAGGTACACTCGGAAACTCAACTAGATAGTAATGATTGTGCTAGTTCTTCAAATGATTATGTTGATTCCCATGCTTTGAATGAAGAACTATCCATAGTTTGTGAAAAATTAATAGAAAACTATAAAGTTTTGAAAAAAAGAGTCTAGGCATTAATAATGAAAATAAAAATTTGATTGCTAGACTGATGTTGTTTTGTAAGAGAAAGAGGAGATTGCTAATGAGAGGGATTCATTAAAATCTCAACTTGTTCTTGCACTTAAAGAAAATGAGTTTTTGAAAAATAAAAATGATTGCCATGTTGTTTTGAAGAAAAATGATAACTTGTCTTCAAAAGTTGATTTTATTTTAAAAGAGAATGTTGATTTGAAAAATAAAATTATTTCCATTTCAAATGATTTAGATGTGTGTTTAAAGAAAATATTGTTTTGAAAAATAAGATTGATGAACATGTTTGCCATGCTAGTGTAGCTTCTTCATCTAGTCTACCTAATGCATGTACCTCTTCTTCTAGGATTAATGATGATATTTGTATGTTAAAGAAGAGAGTAGATTGTTTGGGCTCCACTATGAGCAAATGTGCCATGAACCACACTCGCTTGGAAACCTTGGTTCGTAAGAAACAAGTTCCAACTTTTATGCATGCACACCCTCCACGGCATACACATGCTCCACACGGACACCATCAACACATGTATGCTCATGTGTACACATGTACACATTGTGGCCGAAAAGGCCATCTTGCTAAATTTTGTTATGATAAATAAATGTTTCAAATTTAGCAAAGAAATTTGTTTGGGTTAGGGAAGGGACTAACCCCCATGGACCCAACAAGATGTGGGTACAAAGACCACTCCTCCTTTGTTTAATGTAGGTGTGGGCTCTCACATGACGTGAGAGTGATAGCACCTTGGAGTGGATGCGTTCCGGACTTAAAGGAAATCAATTGGATGCATCACTTTCAAGGGAAGTTTTGGTGGAGATGACCACCATGTTTTGGAGACAAGGAGAGTTGCCTTCTAGGTTTTGGTAACAAATTCCTAACTCCCATTTATTGTTTACATGCTTTCATATTATTATTTATAGCATGTTTTGATGCTTTATAACATGTTTTTGATGTCTATGGATTAGTATGTTCTTTCCATGTTATAAGATCCTTGACATACATGTATAGTATTTGAGACACACATACTTATATGAACCCATACTTAGTGTTCTCACTTTTGTTTAAGCTATAATGTACATCATGAATCTAATACATGTGAATTTACATAGTAATCATGTTTTAGTTTTCTCATGATGATTTTTTGTTGTTTTATGCTTTATGTGATATAAACTAGTTTAGATGTAGATTTATCAAAACTTGCATGTATGCATGTACACATAGTGAGAACAAATTGACTTTTATATGTTTGCACTTCATGCTCATTTGTACCCACTATATGCACATGTATAAGCTAGTTTTGATGATTCCTTCATTTATACTTGCTATGCCTATTTTCATGTATTTACTTCATGTATATGTATTTTGAATTCAAACCTAATAAATATACATGTATACCCATGAGTCTTTTGCCTTCATGCAAATACTTTTAATAGACTCGTTTACGGTTGGGATATGTATGTATATTGTTAAATTTGGATGAATCATACATATACCTAGAAGTTTGATAAAAGAATTTTTGATGAATCTTTGCTTGTTTTATATAGCAAAATAATATTCGTGTTTGTTTTGATACTTCATGTTTTGATATATGTTTAGATGTTAGTTTTCATTAAGACTAGGATTTATATTTGTACATATGATGGGCTACAAACAAATCTATATATGTTTGGGATTGAATGCTTGTTTGTTCCCATTAGATGTGCTAGTATAGTCTAGTTTTGATGATTCATACATTTTAAACTTGTATTCCATTTTGGTATTTGTTTTTATGATTATGAGTTTTCATTTCATGTATATGTGTATTTTGCCAAACTTGAAGATATACATGTATACCCCTTGAGTCATTTGCCTTTCATGCAAATATCTATTATGGACTCAAAGTGTATTTAAGGGATATGTATGTATACTTCTTGTGTTGACAAATCATACATATACCTTGAAAAGAATTGGTATCAAATTGTTTTAATGAAAAGCTAAATTTTCATACTTTTCATGCTTTTCATGTTTTCCTTGAATTGGTATTTAAACTTCATGTATATGTTTACCTTGTCCAAACCATTAGATATACATGAATATCCTTTTTTGAGCCACGTGCCTTCATGCATATATCCTTGTGGACTCGTTTGTATCTTGGATATGTATGTATACTTGGTTTGTATTAGACATACATATGCCTTGAAGATTAAATAATATTAATTTTTAGTTTTCTTGTTTAAAGGAATAATTGAACTTAATTGAACAAACTTTCATGATTGTGATCTCCATACTTGACTTGTACACTCACATTTATTATTTGCTCATGTTTTGTTTTCATGAGACATTTTTATGCTTAATTGGATTAGAGTGTTGATTATCACGTGGATTTCATTTTTATGAAAAATGATTTGTATTTATTCCTTGCTTGAAGGATTTCGTACTAGTTAACAAAACTTTTCATTTTAACTAGTTCATATTCTTCGTTATAATATGAGATATACACTTGACCCTATTCTTTCAATTGGTATCATTGAACACTCTCAATTGGTATCAATTTTTGATCTTTTTGTATACTCATATATGTTTTGTATATGTATGCTTACTCTTTCAAGAATATCAATGTCAATTGGTATCTAATTTTCATACGTATATATACTTGTTTATGCTAAGCTTGAAAAAATTTTCTATTGTTTGATTTGTTTTCAATTGGTATCTTAACAAGCTTATGCATATGTTTAGTTGGTATTTCATAAAGGGGGAGAAAATTTGATGTTGTCTTTTAATTGGTATTTGATTTCCACTCCCTTGCTTTATGTTAAAATATAGTTTCAATTGGTATCATATGTTTAAAAGAACATATTTCTCTTAATGATATCAAGATGTTTATGTTGAGTGTTTTTAATAGGTATCTCAAAATTTTGTTTAAGAAAAACATATTTATTTTACATTGCCTATATGTGTATAAATTCATGTTGAGTGTATCTTGTATTGAAGAGCTTGACAACTCTTCCTTATGTGGTACACGTGTGTAGGGGGAGCTTCACATCTCCTTTATGCATTACATATTTGTGTTATGTGAATTAGGGCGTGTCTTCCTTTCTTCATGTAACTCATATGTGTAGGGAAGCTAACTTAGCGTCTTCCTCTTCATGAATGTATATAGCATATAACATTTATTAATCTTTGTTTATCTTCATTTGGTATCAAGATACTTCATTGACATATTTTTAATTGATATCATGTTTGTAGTCACCCCTTATTGACTTTGTTTTTGTTTTAGACAAAAAGGGGAGACCATTGTTTGCATTGTTTTGATTGACACAAAAAGGGGAGAAAAATTTTTACCCCTCATTTTATTTATAGTTTTGAATGTTTACCCTTTGTGATGATTGACAAAAAGGGGGAGAATTATTTGTGATTTTTATATATATGCATAGTTATATTTTTGCATATATTAAGTTTAATATAGTTTAATGTATGTTTATTGGTATCTAGAGCATCTAGAAAATGTTTATTTGTTAATTGGTATGTAGAGCATGCTTTGCTTTAAATATTTCATTGGTATCTAGAACCTTTATTGTTTATGCATATTTGTGCATTCATGTTTTTAAGAGCCTTCATTGCATATTATTTTTTATTTGGCTATGCATGAGTTAAGGGGGAGCTTCTTTGAAGCTTTACTTTAATCCATGCATATATAACTCCATGAGTTTTGTCATCATCAAAAAGGGGGAGATTGTTGGCCCAAAGGCCTTCCACCCTAGTTTTGATGATGATTAACTCATGTAGTTATGTTTACTAATAATCTTGTATTGTTTATGTTTCAGATCATTAACCAAGATATTAGTTGGTGATTAGCTTCAACAAGGTGTTTGGAAGCCTTCACAAGTGATTCCAGGGCTCAAGCTTCAAGATCACACTTTGCCTAGCCCATGGATGGCGTTTGGGAGCAAGTCTACTTGAAGATGGAAGTCATCAAGAAGACTTAGGTATCCTAGTTTAGATAGTGTGTTTAGATCCATTTGTAAAGATTAGAATAGTATGATATGCTCAAGTACACATACACACACATTTCATGATTTGGATTTTGGTTTTCATGAATAGTTTGAACAAAACAAGTTTACATGTTTTATATGTATATTAGATGTGCTCTATATACATACATGCTTATATGACTTATACAAACTTAGTTTGACGTACCTATTCATGTAGTTTTATGTTTTGGTATAAAACATATTTTTGAAATTAAAGAACAAAAACTGTGATATATTTTGTGAATGTATATTGGACCTATGTCCATATGCATCATGCTTAATAATGTTCAAATATCATGTTTTTGTATTTCTATAAAGTTTTAGGAAAATCAGATTTCCTATTGAAAAATCAAGTTTGATAAAAATACAAGTTTTGGTTTTGATAAAATTGGCAAGACACAAAAATGAATTGATATGATTGATATATGTCTTGAAAATTTTTATCACATGTTTATGTTTCAATATAAAATGTTAAAACAAGTTTTATAGAATTTTCAGAAAAAGATAAAAGATTTTTATAAAATATTTTCCCAAATTTTCTGATCTTATTTTTTGTGCTGACAGGCTGGTCGGTCGACCGGGACGGTCGACCGCACCAAGGGACGGTCGACCGCAAGGGTCGACCGATGTGCACAGACTTGTGCACGTCTGGCAGCACAGTGGTCCGGTCGACCGGACGGTCGACCGCTGCAGAGAGTTCTGCTCTCTGTTAGTTTGGGTCGACCGGGCGGTCGACGGTAGCTCCAACGGGTCAAAATATGACCGTTGGACGGTCGACCGGCCGGTCGACCGTTGCCTGTCAGAGCTGCCAGCTCAGCTCTAACGGCTAGTTTCTGTTTTGGCCTATATAAACCCCATCTCTTTGGGATTTGGCTAAGGTTTTCAAGGAGAAAAATTCCAGACTTTCTCTAGTGTTAAAAGAGTTTTTAAAAGAGTTTTTAAGTCAAAAAGATTTCATCTTATTTGTTTTTGGGTTTTTGGAAAATCAAAGAAAGCTAGGGTTTTGGGAGATTGTTTTGTTTTTCGTTTTCTATCATTTACAAGTGATTTCCCAAGTAGATTTTCTTTGTTGCTGGTTCTAAAAACACCTTGTTTCCACACTTGAGCTATCACCTATCCTAATCTATTAGGATCTTATTTTTGTGAAAAAGAAAAGAAAAAAGAAAGAAAGATTGTGTTTTGGTCTTTGTAACCACTTATTGTAAACCCTCCTTGCTTTTGTGAATCCCTCTTCGGTAGAGGTGATCGGAGTGGTATTGGTTTGGATCCCTCTTAGGTAGAGGAGAATGTGTTGGTTGGTTGTTAGCCTCGGTGGAGGTTGTTGTTTGAGAGAGGAGTTTGGTACTCCTAGTGTTGTAACAAATCCTCTTCGGTAGAGGTTCCCTCGGTGGGAGATAGTGGATTGGAAATCCTACACGGTGGTGTAGGCGGGGATGTAGAGCAAGGTGCTCGAACCTCGAAACATATCTTGGTCTTTGCGATTGATCCATTGTCTCTCTAACTCTCTCTCATTTATATTGTGCAAAGCATCATACTTCATTCATATCATATTTGCTTGTGTCGAGCATAATTCATCTTGTCATATTTATTTGCTTGTGTTGTGCCTTGCATAATCCATATTGCTATATCCTTGATTGCTGGATTGCTTGTGTGTGTGCGCCTAACTTATACTCATCCAACAAGAGCTTCACATAGCACCTCAACCCATTTCAAGGGGAATCAAGGGGAGTTAGTCCAGAGCCTCGCAAGGGGAATTCGGCTACACTTGTTGTATTGTATTAGTTTGTGCATAATTTGCATTAGCTTCCGTTTTAGCGCACTTAGTTTTGCATTTAGTTTTAGATTAGCACTAACACCTATTCACCCCCTCTAGGTGTTTTTCAGAATAGATTGATCAAAATAAGTTTACATGGTTTATATGTATAGTAGTTATACATACATGCTTACATGACTTATACAAACTTATTTTGACTATCTTATTCATGTATTGAAAATCAAGTTTGATAAAAATACAAGTGTTGGTTTTGATAAAATTTGCAAGACTCAAAAATGAATTGATATGATTGATATATGTCTTGAAATTTTTATCACTTGTTTGTGTTTTAATATAAAATGTTTAAACAAGTTTTGTGGATTTTAGAAGACTTAAAAGATTTTTCAAAATATTTTTAAACTATTTTTCTGACCCAGATTTCTGTTCCAGGCTTCAACCAGTCGACTACTCAACTGACCAAGTCGACTTGGGATGAAGTCGGTCGACCGGCTCGGTCGACCGACGTGCACAGATCTGTGCACGTTTGGCTGACACAGGGGCGGTCGACCATCCGGGTCGACCGGGTCTGAGAGCAGTGCTCTCTGTTTGTTTGGGTCGACCGGGCGGTTGACCGGGTCTGCCCAACGGTCATATTTCAGACCATTGGCGGTCGGCCGGCCGGCCGACGGTAGCCTGTCAGGCTGCCAGATCAGCCTAACGGCTAGTTTTCTGATGGGGCTATAAATACCCCATCTCTTCATGTTTTAAGTAAGATTTTAAGAGCCAAAATTTCTCTGATATTCAAGTGTTTTTAAACAGTTTCAAAATAGTTTTTGTGCCAAAAAGCTTCATTCATTTGTTTTAAGTGTTTTGTTTTATTTCAAAGAAATTAGGTTTTGGGAATTATTTTTGAGCTAAAGTTTCTATATCATTTTTGGTGTTTTCCCAAGAGAATTTCTTTGATCAAAACACTTAGTTTTCCACACTTGAGCTATCTTCTATCCTAATCTATTAGGATCTTTGTTTTGTGGAAAAGAGAGAAAAAGAGAAGTGTTTGAGGTTAAGCCTCCAAGATTGTAAACCCTCCTTGCTTTTGTGTATCCCTCTTTGGTAGAGGTTGACCGGAGTGGTATTGGTTGGATCCCTCTTTGGTAGAGATGATTGTGTTTGTATTGGCTACGAGCCTTATCCCTCTTCGGTAGAGGTGGATTGTGGTTGTATTGCCTCGGTGGCATTGAGAGAGGAGTTCGGTACTCCTATAGTGGATTGGAAATCCTACACGGTGGTGTAGGCGGGGATGTAGAGCTAGGGGCTCGAACCTCGAAACATATCTTTGTGTTTGCGTTTGATCCACTTGTCTCTCTAACTCTCTCTCCTTACATTTGTGCAAAGCATCATTCTTCATTCAAATCATACATTATTCATATTGCTTGTGTTGCCTTGCATTGATTCATATTGCTATTCATCCTTATATGCTTGGCTTGATTGTGTGTGTGCCTCACTTATACTTAACCACAAGAGCTTCACATAGCACCTCAACCCATTCAAGGGGAATCAAGAGGAGTTAGTGATAGGGAAAAGGGGATATAGTGGAGTATAATTCGCACAGATATTCAACAAAAGAGAGAAGGTTTAGAGTCAACCTTAGGTGCTTAATCACTCCGAAGTGTATTCACAATGCGTAATGTACTCCTTTCCAAATCACCGTAGTAGCATAAGCTATACGGGTCGAATCCACAAGGAGAGCTCACGATGGAAGCTTTACGGTTTGATGTTGAAGAAAGACAAACGAAAGTTCTTCTTTGTTTCAAAAGAATGAAAAAGACATGAAAAATAGGTGAAAGAATTGGTTGTGGTTTTGAACATGAAAGTAAAAACGATGAAAAGAGAATGAAAAGAATTTGAAAACAAGAATTGCTTTTAGGAAGAAAACTAAAGTAGAGAAAACTTGCAAAAGACTTGTAGAATGGAAAAAGCCATGACTACCTAACCTTACTAACTTGCTAACTTACTAATCTCCGTTAGGGTGAAGCATGCCTCATGTTGATTCATCGGCAAGTGTTTGTCTTGCTTGTTTGTCAAGTTACTTTCCCCTTTGATGGATGGGTGATCATCTTGGACTTGTCTTGTAGCCTCATTGATTTCATCGGCTCTCAAGATAGAATTTCATGGTGGAATCGGGGAGTGTCACTCAAGGGATGCTAAGGAAGAAGATATAAAATTCATTAGACATTCAAGGCCATACAACAAGTTAGCATTGAAGTAAGAAAGTTGTACAACAAATAGCATATGTTTGGTGTTCCATCTCCATGTTCCATCAAGGCACTTGTTCTAAGACAAGGCTCTAAATGAGGCACACATGAATCAGATGGAGAATTACAACAAGAGATTGCCAAGAATGAAAGTAACCCATCGGGGATGAAAAAGACTCAACATTTGCAAGATTAAGAATTAGCATTCACCCAAGAGTTAGAAGTTAGCAAAGTTAGTGGTTAGCTAGTCATGTTAGAAGAAGTTAGCTAGCCATTACAAGAGAAAGAAAACAACAAGACATTATGCTATGAAAGTAAAGCTTGAATGAAATAAAGCAAGTAATGAAAAACACTAGAAATTGCAAAAGAAGAGAAAGTAGATTGGATTAATCCTTGCTTTGCTTCAAGTTGTCATCCCTTGATTACAAGCTTTCACTCTCTCACTATCTCTCTCTTGCAGAATTTCTAGGAGGAAGAAGAAGACTAAGAGCACTAAAACCTAGAGAAAAACCTACAAATTACAAGCTCTTTCCTCTATTTTCTCCTCTTCTTTCTCTCACTGGCCCTGATGGTCTATTTATGGGCCTCAGAGGAGAAGGCTCCAGAATCCAGACGGTTGGGGATCAATCGCTGGCTTAACGGCCAGATAACCGCCGCGGATCCGCGGCCAGAGCCGCGTTTCCGCAGCAAAATCTTGGCCGTTGCACCAACAATTTCTGTTGCGAGTTTGTTGCAGGTTGTTAGCCACGTGGATCTTCTAGAATGCTGACTGGATGCGTGGGTGATTCCAGATCCTGGGCTCAACTCTTGGGCTCTCTTTTTGGCTTTGAATTAATCCCCTTTAATTCTTGCTAATTACATAGATTTATGGGCCTCTCTCCATTAAAATATGGACCTGTAAAAATAGAGAGAAAAAGAGTAAAAAACAGATTTTTTATGATATTATGCATGGTAAAGAGGTGGAAGATGATGCAAAAATGAACTACAATCACACCCCCATACCTAGCTTTTGCTCGTCCCCGAGCAAAAAAAGAAAGAAAAAGAAAAATCCTAACTAGATTATTACACCACTTTCGTAGGTAACACGATTGCACTGAGCACGTGCAACAAGCCGTTAAACCTCTAGGTTACCCTAGAGGAGGAGTGTTGTCTCCTGAGGGTTTTCAGCGGATTGCACCCACAAAATCCATAAAGAAAAATAAAAGTGTTAGTGAAAATTTTGATCCATATTTTAAAGATTCTTACTTGAGTTATAGGTTTCAGGTTACCCTAAACTTGTCATTCCTCTTATAAGCGTCTATTTAGAGTTTTGTTTTCAATTTAGGTTAAGTTTTTAAGGAAGAGATCAAAAATCAGATTTTGCATCAATCCTAGTATATATACATCTATAAATATGAAGGATCTTTCTTAGACTAAGTTTATTTATTTACTAATATATATAACAATATATTTTATTTTATTTTTTTCTTTTTTCCTTTTTTTATATACTGTATTTATTTATTTACATTTCCTTAGATTCCTTAGGCTTTCTAATTTACCCTTGTAACGAGCCTCTTACCGATGACTCCCAAACCAGTCGGTCTTAGGGCACCAGATGAGAAAACATCTCTCAGGTTCGATGACTCAAGTAAACTAGGCCATGAATACTAAGGACTTAACCACCTTTAGGCGTGACTTGCCATGCTTCTTGAGGCACGGTTAACCAGCTTAATTAGTGGCTAAGTATTTATTTAGTTATTTATACATATGTTTTTCTTCTTTTTTTTTTTTTTTTATTATTTATTATTATTATATATATGTAAATAAAGTCACAAAGTCTTTGATTAATCCCTCAATTTGTAATGTATATATCCTAAAGAAAGAATTAAAATCTAGTTATCTTTCTTATCCTTTTTTACTTAACCTAAAAATCCAACAAAACTCCTCTTTTCAACTTATAATTAGAAATCATAGTTAAGAGCTTCCTTAATCCCTAATGTCAAGCTTTGATTCTTTAAATATGGATCAAGAATTCCCTTTTTTTTTTTTTATTTTTATTTATTTTTTTCTAAAAGAAAAAGTAAAATCTAAAAGAAAAAAAAAATCTACAAAGAAAGGTAAAATCTAAAAAATAAAAAACCTAAAAAGAAAATGAAAATCCTAAAAAGAAAATAAAAATCCTAGGTTAGAATCTACCCCCCATACCTATCTCATGCATTGTCCTCAATGTATGCAAGATAAAAAGATGCATGAAATAGGTAAAAGGTATGAAATCACTCCCTCCGTCTCTTTGGACCAGCGGTGGTGCTGGGTCCAGCCGACTGAGATCGTCTGAGCCCCGCCTCAATGTGGTCCAACCTCGAGGATTGCTCCTCCACCTTCTTCCTAAGCCTGACCTGTCCCCTAAAATTTTCTTCATGCCCTTTCAGATGGTGGACAATGAAGGCACGTGAATCGGCTGGGGAATCCTGACGCCAAAACTCAGGCTCATCTTCCTCCTCAAGACTCTCCTCAGAGGAGGACTCTACCGGCACATCTTCGGGCTGGACACTAGGATTCCAAACTGCGTGCAAACTGCTATTATAGGAACTGGTGGGTCGCTCAGGTGCAACAAACACTCGGTCAAATGAATCGAATACGGCGTCCGGTAGGAAAGTCCTACACAGACACGTAATCAGAATAGGGTGAGAGTGTTTGGCACCTCGGGTGCGTGAAGAGTTGGCTATGATTGCGTGGAAGATGACCTTATTTAAGCAGACCGTGTGTTACCTGGTCATTAAATCGTGAATTATTTGCAACACCGGGCGGTTGAAGGAAGTTGTGTGGTCCAGCCCTAAAATGTTACGTTGGATCCAGCGTCCAACGCAGTGTACGTTCCTAAAGGTAGTGCTGGCCTTAAGCCCGCGGTCCTGCTCAGTGCAGCGAGCCCCCATGAGTGTCATATAATCGATGAGTAGGAGGGATCGCTGTGTTGTTGATGAATGGGGACATGTGTGTGTTCCTCAAGAAGAGGAAGAGTGATGAACAAGTCGCCCAAGGGCATGTGCACAGTAAATTGGTATGTTTGTGAATCAACAGATGCCTGGTCAATGTGATTGTAGAACATTGTCACCAATTCGGGACAATAAAAGGCATCGTTCTCAGAGTTGTCGTACACTAACGTATACCAATCCCAAGCCCTAATTCGATCTAAAAACATATGGCCATATCCATTGGGTCACGCAAGATTTTCCCAAAGTCTTTCTCAGCAAATATCATAGGTGCCATGCTATCAATTGAAATCAAAGCAGTAAAATGAAAGATCAAGATTCAAACCGCCCCGGAATTCGTGGGGGGAAAACAAATCTCGATCTTGCAGAGGGCACAGGAGATAGGCTCGGGAAGATGTGACACCAGATCGGCCACCAGGGAACAAAATCGATCGGTGAAGACTTTGGCGCTGCTCCAGAAAAGCCAAGGTTGCTGCGGATGCGCGGCCTGGGTCGCGGAGGCGCGGCTTTCTGGAGGAAGTTGGGGAGCAGAAAATTTGCAGAGGACGGCGCTTGAGAAGTGCTTTCAGATCATAGATGCGTTTTTCGTTAGAGGGAGGAGGGGTAGGGTACAGAGACTATTTATTGGAGGGAAAAGTTCCACTTTTATCCCTAGGTAAAAAGGTATTTACAAACCTAGGGTTTTGAAGTTTTGAAAGAAGGAGTTTGACTCTAGGGAAGAGATGTAGAAACCTAGGAATTTGGAATTTTGAAAGTTGTAGAACTCTTGTTGTGAATTAACACAAAAATCCCTCATTTTTTTTCTTTTTTCTTTTCTCTTTTTATTTACAAAAGTGTGCAAAAAAAATATTTACAAGGAATATGTACAAGTGTGTGCATCGCCTAGGCTTTTCTTTGGTCATTTCTCTCTAGCCCGTTCCCATCGTTCCAGTGTGTTTGTTTGCGCGGGCTCAGTTGGGAAACGAGTGCAATTTTTTTCTGAGCCTTAGGCATTTTCAGTCTCAATGGCTTATTGTTATTCATCCTCATTTCACCACAAGGTTCACTGAAAATTTCTTCATCACCATTATTTTCACTCTGAACTTCTTCATTCCCAATGTTAAGAAATTCCAGCTCTTCTCCATACAAATCCTCAAAACTAAGGTCAACATCTTCCTTCAGAGTTGTACAATTAGTTAACCGACCCGGGTTGGCTCATCCAGACACATGATTTCATCAGCGAAGAGGTCTTCAAAAGTTATATCAATTGGAGGTTCTTGAATCATATCCTCATGGGATACATTCACAGTTGGCTCACTGAAAGTGAAGATATCCAAATCAACTTTCCCCTTTTGAAAGGGTACTCGGATAACAGGATTTTCCACTTCAAGAGAATCACAAACTTGTGACTCATCTTTACTTTTTTCCTCACAATTATTTCTGACAAAGTTAACCTCGAATGTTTGATCTTTAATCCTACGAGGTTGCATGCTGAAGACATTCAATTCTCTCGTCATATCCCCAAAAGTTATCCTCATTGACCCATTCCTGCAATTGATGATGGCATTTGCTGTAGCCAGGAATGGTCGTCCTAAGATGACAGGAGTTTGAGCCCTATGATTGGTATTAGACACAGGTTGTGTCTCAAGAACTACAAATCCACAGGGTAAATGAACTCTCCAACTCTGACAAGAATATCGTGAATTTTCCCCTTGGGTCTCTTGACAGAGCGATCAGCCAGTTGTATCGTCATTTGGGTCGGGCGGAGATCACCTAACCCTAATTGTTGATACACAGAAAAAGGCAAGAGATTGATACTGGCCCCCAAATCAAGTAGTGCCCTATAATGGTAGTATGTCCTATGACACAAGAGATTGTTGGGCTCCCTGGGTCTTTGTATTTCTCCGGAATTGGCCCAGTGAGCAACTCGCTGATGCTGGATACTAGGAAGACTCTCTTAGGGACTTGTGTTTTCCTCTTCTTGGTGCACATTTCCTTTAAGAATTTTGCATATGATGGCACTTGTTGTATGGCATCAAGAAGAGGGACATTGATTTGGACCTTGTTAAACATTTCTCGTATCTTCTCCATATGAGCATTCAACTTGTGATTTGTAAGCCTATTTGGAAATGGTGCCCTAGGCTTATAAGGTTGCTCATCTACTTTTTCTTTTCTTTTGGCTTTTGAAGTTGATGGCTCTGAACTAGAAGATGGATTGTCAGAAGTTGGTTGTACTGGAACTGGAGGGGTTGACTTTGGTACTGGATGGGATGGTTGAGTAGAAACCCTATTATCTACCTGTTTTTTAGATCTCAGGATATGAATAGCGTTGCAATGACTGGGGCCCATGTCTTCCACTTCATGCAAAGGGAAGTGATTTTTGGGATTGGGCATTGGCTGACTTGGAAACATTCTTTTTTGTCTCTCATTGAAAGAATTATTTAGTTGCCCAATTTGGACCTGTACTTTGTTCATATCCTGTTGATGGTTCTTCATTAGGGTTTCTATCATCTTTTTCAACTTTGATAGCTTGTCATCTCAATCATTCTGGGGTGGATGTTGGTGATATGGAGACTGGAAGTGTGTTTGATAGTGTGGTGGGCTCTGATAGGATTGTGATTGTGGTGGACTTTGATATGGATGAAAATTCGGTGAATTACGATTGAGACTGTGTTGAGGAGGCTGAGCATTATATGGATGTGGAAATGGTGGCTTATGTTGCTCAGGACCAGACTGACTCCACGAAAAAATTTGGATGGTTTCGCCATCCCGAATTGTACGTATTGGAGTATAGATTGTGATTGGGTCTGGTAAAAGTAGCATTCGTATTCTCCTGACATGATTGAGAGTGATATACAGGACACTCCTCGAATACATGGTTGAAGTCATGACAAAAGGTGCAACTCGGTTTGACCATAGGTGATGGGTTGACCTGATTAACAGCAGAATGTTCCTGTGATTCAAGCAGTTCTATCCTCTTCATTAATTGTGTGATCTTGGCTTTAGCAGCTATAGAGGATTCTATGGAATGCATACCGTTCTGGAAGTAGTGGGAGTGGGTTTATCTGGGCATGACTCCCACTGAATTATTTTCTCAGTTAGGGCTTCAAAGAGATCCCACCCTTGATTCTCATCTTTCTTCAAAAATCCCCCTTGGCACATGGATTCAAGGAGTGTTTTCGTTTGGTAATCAAGTCCGTCATAGATAATTTGGCACTGATGCCATTTCTCTATGCCGTGATGAGGACATAAGGCTAGAAGGTCTTTGAAACGCTCAAAATATTTCCAGAAGGGTTCGTGTGATTCCTGCTTGAATTGCATGATGTTCTTTCTCATGAGGGCTGTCTTATGAATGGGATAAAATTCTTAAGAAATACTTTTACAAATCATCCCATGAAGATATCGAAATGGCGGGAAGATTGTAAAGCCATTTCTTAGCTAAGTCCTTCAGCGCAAAAGGTATGAACCTTAACCTAACAGCATCCTCAGTCAATTGGGAAATTCTCATCATTACACATACTTCTTCGAACTCTCGAATGAAGAAGTACGCGTCCTCAGACTCTAAACCATGAAATCGTGGAAGTGTATTGATGAATTGTGGTTTCAGCTCAAAATGATTTCCATTGGTAACAGGGAGAAGAATGCATGATGGAAGGGAGGTGCGAATCGGATAGAATCTGTCTTGAAGCGAAACGTTGTTTTCCATTATGTGAAGTGGTGGTGTTGGTGTAAGTGTAGAAATTCTAACAAGTCTTGCAGAATCTGGATCCCGGTACCACTCTTGCATATACAGTCACAAACAACGTTCACCGATCACACAGCGAAAAGAAAAATAACAAACAATAAAAGAAAAATCAATCCCAAGCTATCTAGGATTCCTGGACCTAGACGACTCCTAACTGTTCGATGAACCAAAGAAGGTTGTTGCTTGAATCAGACCACAGCTAATCAGCCAGGTAGGGGCAAAATACGGTGGGAGGTATCCGTGCGTAAGCAACGGGCCTTAATTACGCCAAACCACGGTATCTTCGAGACTTAACCTCTTAATCCCCAGCCTTAGACACTAATTTCACCGGAGCATGAATCAAAATCAACTTCCAACTTTAGTCGATCTCCTACTGAGTCCGGATGTCCCTAAGGCCAACGTCTATCAGATTTTATTAAAAGGCTTGGGATTGTGAGTGCTGAGATGGTGGTTTTGGGCTAAGGAAAGGGTGATGAAATCCCCACCTTATCTTATTTATTGGGTAATGCCCTTAAAATCGATTTTGTGCAAGTGTACGATATAAGCAAACAAGGTTCATTCAAAGCGATATAAATCAACCAAGAAGTGAGTCCTAATCAAAATGCAATGCGCACGTACCTTGCTCCAGCACTCTTCAACAGTAAAGTAAATGAATTGAAAAGACACGTGCCTAGAAATGCAAACGTCTAATCATTTTTAACTTTGCAACCAATATTTTACTGTTGATTATAGAAGGAATATGGTGAAGCATACAAGAATTAAGTACTGCAGAAGCTATATTTTTGTAGAGCAAGCAACCCTACAGAAAACTATTAGTAGTTCACTCCTCTTTGCCGCGGATCCGCGGCTTTGGCCATGGAATCGCGGCAAATCAGAGGGCAACTGGTCTCTGCTTTCTAGAGCAGAGGCCCAGGGCCACTTATATGTCACTGCAATGCTAGTTTTCCTGTTTCTTCACCTGTAACCTGCAACAGAGAAGAAAGTTCGTTTAGTTCTTCAATTGAATCAAAACCGTTGTTCTCCCCGGCAACGGCGCCAAAAATTTGATAGGTGATTGTTATACATATTTGCATATTTTACCACTTCCATACCATGCATATTGTAAATAAAAATGTGATTTTTAATCCTTTTCTCTCTATTTTTTGCAGGTCCACATTTGAAATGAGAAAAGGCCCAAAATTCTTTAATTAGCAATAATTAAAAGAGATTAATTCAAAGCCCAAAAAGTGAGCCAAGGTTGAGCCCAGGATCTGGAGAATTCTACGCGCTAGCTCACGCTTCCAAAAGGTCCACGTGGCTAACAACCTGTAACAAACCTGTAACAGAAAGATCAGCCTGAACGGCCTGGATTTTGCCGCATATTCCAGAATATTGCCGCGTGTCCACGGCGGTTACAAGGTTGTTGAAGCCCAGATTTCTCTCCAACAACCTGGGCTCTAGATGCTTCTCTCTGAGGCCTATAAATACAGTACCAGGGCCTGCACAAAAGACAGAGAGAGATTAGGGTAAAAGCTTGTATTTTGTGAGAGAGTGTTGGTATTCTCTTAGGTTTTTAGCTCTCCCTCTTCGTCCTCCTAGAGATTTTGTCAAAGAGAGAAAAGAGAGTGTTTTTGAGAGCTTGTAAGCAAGAAGGTGACATCACTTGTAAGCAAGGATTAATCAAGGCTTCATTCTTCTCTTTACAACCTCTAGTAATTTCTTTACTTTCTTGCTTTACTTTTCTTGCTTTCATCATGAATTGTTGTTTAGTTTCTTTTGTAATGGATAGCTAAATTTCTTTTACATGGCTAGCTAACAACTCTCACTGCTAACTTCTAACTCTTTGGGTGATGGCTAAATTCTATACTTGCTTTATTAAGTCTCTTTTGCTTCCCAATGAAGTAGAGTTGCTTTCACTTGGGAAATGCTTGTTCATACTCCATATGATTCATGTGTGCCTCATTTAGAGCCTTGTCTAGAACAAGTGCCTTGATGGAACATGGAGATGGATAACCAAACATATGCTATTTGTAGAACAACTTTTTTACTTCAAGCTAATTTGTTGTTATGCCTTGAATGACTAATGAATGTTGTATCTTCTTCCTTAGCATCCCTTGAGTGACACTCTTGAAGTCCACCATAGAAAATCTATCTTGAGAGCCAATGAATCAATATGAGGCTACAAGCTAAGACCAAGAAGAACACTCATCTTCAAAACGAGAAAAATACTTGACCAAACAAGCAAGTCATCTCTATTACCAATGAATCAACATGAGGCAATCATGCATCACCCTTGAGTTTAGTAAGTTAGCAAAGTAGTAAAGTTAGCTAGCCATGGCCTTTCTCATCTAAAGTTTCCTAAACATTTTCTTTACTAGCTTTCTTTCTTAGCAATATAAATCTCCAAAGTTCTTTTGACTTTCTTTCCATCATGCACAAATCCACATATATTTTCATTTTCTTTTCCATGCTTTTTACATTTGTTAAGAACAAAGAAGAATCTTCATTTTCTTTTCTTCACTACGAACCGTAAAGCTTCCATCGTGAGCTCTCCTCGAGGATCGACCCGGTATAGCCCATGCTATAACGGAGATTGGAAAGGATACATTAAACATTTTAAATACATTGTGGAGTGATCAAAGCACTTAAGGTTGACTCTAAACCTTCGCTCTTTACTGAATATTTGTGCATATACTTCACACTATCTTTTCCTCAATCAATTTTGGGCGCCGTTGCCGGGGAGAGCAACGGTTTTGTTTTAAAGTGAGAAATTAAACGAATCTTCTTCTCTGTTGCAGGTTACAGGTGAAGAAAACAGGAAAATTTGCATTGCAGAAACATATAAGTGGCTCTGGGCCTCTGCTCTCGAAAGCAGAGACTAGTTGCCCTCTGAATTGCCGCAAAATCTGGGCCAAAGCCGCAGATCCGCGGCAAGGAAGAGTGAACTACTGACAAGTTTTCTGCAGGGTTGCTTGCTCTGCTCAATACAGCTTCTGCAGTACTTAAATTCTTGTATGCTTCACCATATTCCTGCTAATAACCAACAGTAAAAAATTAGTTGCAAATTTAAAATTTGATTAGACATTTGCATTCTAGGCACGTGTCTTTTCAATACATTTACTTTTACTGTTGAAGAGTGCTGGAGACAAGGTAACGTGCGCATTGCATATTGACTAGGACTCACTCCTTGTTTGATTTTATAGCTTTGAGTGAACCTTGTTTGTTTAATCGTACACTTGCACAAAATTGACTTTAAGGGCATACCCAGTAAATAAGATAAGGTGGGATTTCATCACCCCTTCCTTAGCCCAAAAACCACCATTCCAGCACTCACAATCCTAAGCTTCTAATAAAAACTGATAGACGTTGGCCCTAGGGACATCCGGACTCACTTAGGAGATTATCCTAATGGGGAAAAGTGTTGGAAATTGACTTTTGTAAAATCAGTGTCTAGGAAAGGGATTGAGGGCCGAAAGCCCGAAGGTTGCTGGTTACTTAATTAAGGAACGTCTTTGACGGAAAACCTCCCACCAACTTTGCCCTTTCCTGGCTGATTCACTTATAGTCAAAGTCTACACTAAACCTCCTGTGGACAATCTAAACAGTTAGGAGTCGTCTAGGTCCAGGGAACCTAGATAGCTTGGATTGATTTTTCTTTTTCTTGTTTGTTATTTTTCACTTTCTTCGCTTGAGTGATCGGTGCACGTTGACTGTATATGTGATTAGTCTACAATTCTGCATTTTTATGTCGCATTTTCCCACCAGTTTATGAATAAATAGTCGGTCTAATACGTGTTTTGGTCTATATTGCAGGTACAACCAAAGTCCAAGGGCAAAGATGGAATAAGAGGCTAATTCAGCTCAATTTATGCTAATTAATCCCGCATTACTTGGAGGCCAAGCAAAGGATTCTCTAGAAGGTACATTGAACCTAGCCTCTCGCGCACATCAGACGGATCTGCGGTCAAAATTACCCGAAATTGGATATATCTGGAAGCAGCTAGAAGCCAGACGAACGCGCGGACCAAAATCTGGGACCCACCTCCCTGGAATTGCCGCAAAGGCGCGGCAAAACGCGGCAATTCTAGGGAGCCACGCGTCGATTTTCGACGCGTGGCCTCGTCTCGTCTTCTGGATCCTTCTTCTGCCTATAAATACCCCTGCAATTGCCTAGAGCGCGAGCAGTCTTCGTTTTTAGGAGTAGATCTAGATTTTAGTGTAGTGTAGGTGAGAGTTCTTCATTTTCTTGTATTTTCTTTTCTTTTTCTTAGATCATTGTAGTAGGGCTGAGTGATTCATAGAGAGAGAGATAGTGAGGGATTGATGTAATAGAGAGTGACACTCTATGTAAAGGTGCCTCCTTTCTCTTCCATTGTAATCTCCTTCATCTTCTACATGATATTTTGTTGCTAGTTTTCTTCTCATGGCAATCTAACTACTAACCACTAACCTATCTAACCACTTACTTGATAATCCACATGAATCGGGTTGCCTCTACAAGGCCTTGTTCTTGCAAGAGCCATGATGGCCAAAGATGATGGGTTCTAACATCTAACTTGCTAACTTGCTAACTTGCTAACCAAGCTAACTCTCTTTTACTTCATGCTCTTTTATTTCTAACATCTAACTTGCTAACTTGCTAACCAAGCTAACTCTCTTATTTCATGCTCTTTTATTTCATGCTAGTAGTGTAATGAGTGATGCTTGTAATAGCTTGTTCTTGTTGCAATGTTGTGATTGTTATGAACCATCCATGAGCCATGCTTTGTATTGCTTCTTGAAGATAAGGATTGTGATGGCCGAGGATCAAAATGTGAGGCAACTATCTCGAAGAGGTTAGTATGGTTAGTGGAGTACTTAGTAGTTAGTAGCCATGAGTTTTCTTTTACCTTTGTTTTAGAAATCGTTTTCAAGTTCCTCTTCTTATTTTCTTATCGACGGTTTCATCGCTCTCCTCACCTACCACATGCTTGTTTTCATTTCTTTTCTTTTTCATTCTTTCAACATAGAAGAATTGTTAACATCTGACGTGACTAGAGACTGTTAATGCTTCTATTGCCTCCCTTCCCTATGGATACGACCCGTTAAAGCCAATGCTATAACGGAAGTATCGAGGGTATACTAAGCACATTCAAGCTTTTCATTTTATTTCACATAATACACATTTTTGAGTGCTAGTTTCCACCCCGATCAAATTTTGGCGCCGTTGCCGGGGAAGGGAATGGTTTTGATGTCACGTTTTTGTTAACATTTGTCTTCTCTGTTTTGGTGTGCAGGGCAATATTTTCAGGTGCTTAACATTGCAGTACATAAACTAGTTTTGCCTCTCCCTGCTCTAGAAAGCAGGGCCCCAGATTTGGAAGGAAAGCCGCGAAATCGCGACTTTTGCCGCGAAACCGCGGCCATTGTGCAAAAATTCTGTATCTTGTTTGTTCTGGGATGTGTATCTTGTAATAGCTAGTTGATTTGTGCTGCTATTTTTCTGCTTTGATTGCCTACACACCATAATAAATAAAAGAACTAAAATACGGTATTTGGACGCTTTTAAAATGGTGTAGACATTTGCATTTAGGCACGTGTCAATTCAATTCCAATATACTGTATTTTGTTCTGTTGTTGTGATTTGGATGGAGATGTACATATGGCATTGCATATAGCATAGGACAAACACGTGGGTGATTCATCGCTTTGTGTTATATTCTTTTCTATATTGCACACTTGCACAAATTGAACTTAAGGGCAAAACCCATACAAGATAAGGTGGGGATTTTATTACCCTTCCTTAGCCCAAAAATCATCTCCCCACTCACACTACCCAAGCCCTAATAAAATTTGAATAGACGTTGGCCCCTAGGGACATTTCATCTAGGTCTAGGTCAACCCTCCTCTTGGCTTGGTTTTGATTTTTCTTCTCTTTTTCTTTGTTGTTTGATTCTTTCTTTTTTGTGATTTTTTGTGTGAAATGGCATTCAACAATAACAATTCTTTCAATCCAAACATGAATTAATATTCACACCAACTCCATTTGGATCGGATAATTCCAACCCGGCGTTTCTAATATGCACCAACCAAATACACCGGGTTGGCCTTATCCGAATCAATACAACCCATACCCACATTCTTATGACTATAATTTCCAAAATAATTTCAACTCGTCACAGAGTCATTGGGGATTCAAGTCCCCCGAGTTAAATTTTCAACCTCCTTGTCCCCCATGTCCACCTTGTCCATCATATTCACCTTGTCCACAATATTCATTCCCCAAATTTGCTTCTTATACTCACCAATTGAAGAAAAATCTGAGTTACAAAAGAGTTTAGAAGCCAATCTACAGAGGGCCGAGCAACAGCTTCAAGAAACATTGGCCCCTCCAATTCCAGAATATTTTCAAGAGTCTTACTCAGTTCCACCTCCTCATAATGAACAACCATTTGCCTTGGAAATGAGTAAAGAACTCTTGTGTGAGTCCAAGCTTCAATTTTCACACATTTTTGACTCAAATCATTCACAAAATTTCCAAAACCAAGATTCTTATACTCCCATTCTAGAGCAACCATTTGGAGATACATCAAGTCTAGATAAGAGTTTAGATATCTTGAAGGAGTCTTTATTTCAATGTCAAAAATCACATGCCGAGTCTATCAATAAGGTGGAAGAACAATTGAGTCAATTGTTAACATTATTAGGAATGAGGAAACTCTATTTATCAACCTTTGACCAATTCAACTATGCCAAACTCTATTGATATGACTCAGGACTCTTGTCGTTTTGAAAATCAAGATTCAATTTCAGCACACTCATCTGAACTTGTCCAAACTTCAAACCCCATTGATAGTTTGGCAAGTTTTCCTTTTACTGAAATTGAACTTGAACATGAATATGATCCTGAACTTCCACTTGATGATTCAATTCTACTTCCTGATTCAATTATGACTCCAGTGTCTTCACCTGATTTCACTTCATTTCCTGAGTCATTATTAAATCCTGTACCCATCCATTGTGAAATTGAATCACCAATCATTCATGATGATCATATTGAACTTGACCAATTTCATACTTTTGAAAGTCCATTCGATAAATTGGTAGGTTCTCAATTTTGTGGAATTGAACTCAATGTGGAATGTGACTTTGACCCTCAAGTTTGTGATTTAGTTCAAATACCTGAATCATTATTGACTCCTGTATTGTTACCCAATTTGAGTAACATTTTAGAGTCAGTTTTGATTCCCAACCCTCCTGAACTTGAATCACTAATCTTAGATAGTCGCATTCCATCATGGGGAAATGAATTTGGACCTGAGCTTGATCTTCTTGATTTGGACACACTTCCTGAACCAATTTCGACTCCCGAACCTTTATTTGACTTAAGTATTTTTCCTGAGTCAGTATTAGTTCCTGTGCCTCCTGAGTCCAAATCAATCATTCCATTTTCATACTCCATTCTGGGACAAGGATCTTGATAAATTTGACTCCGAAATTATTTTGAAAATTTGGAAATTTTATGGGTAACATTTTTAATAAAAATCACACATGCATACATCTTTTTAGTGGGTTGTATCATGGAGGTCTCTGGTGGGTTCCTCCGGACTCCACGCAATAATGCTTGGGCCGCCTTTCGTGGACCAATCAGACCGCCACCGGAACCACCACCTTGAGGTAATTTTTTCCTTCCCTCTCTATTTCTTTCATGCATACATATATCACGATGCATTGAGGACAATGCATGAGATAAGTGTGGGGGAGGGTTTACTAACATAGAGTTTTTAGATCTTCTTTCTTTTACACTTCTTTTAGAAAAAAATAGATAATAAAAAAAAATCCTTTTTGAAATAAGAGACAAAGTTTTGATCTATTTTTAAGAAATTAAGATGTATCTTAGAAATTAAGAAAGCCTTAATTATGACATCTTAAACCTAGTTGAAATAATAGATCTTGTTTGAAATTATAGGCTAAGTAAGTAAAATTGGGGAGATATTCTTATCTTGAATTTTTGCCTTAGATAAGTATGCACTTCACACTTACACATTTTTGGGATGGAAACAAAGACCTAAAATGCCATATATATAAAAAAATATAAAGAAAAAAATATATATATGTGAATAAAGCATCACTTATTAAGCTGGATAACTATGCCTCAAGAAGCATGATTATTCACGCCTAACGGTGTAAAAAAAAAATAATCCCCTTTAGTTTCGTGGCCTTTTTCACTCGAGACCTTAAACCCGAGGGATGTTTTCTCATCTGGTGCCCTAAGACCGTCTGGTTTGGGAGTCATCGGTTATAGGCTCGTTACAAGGGTGAACTAGAAAGCCTAAACTAAGGGAAGAATAAAAAAAAAAAGGAAATATAAATATATATAAATAAATAGCTTGATGGTTAGAGTTGAAATCCCAGAAATCTTCACTGTCACGGTGTGCATACTATCTAGGTTTTATGAAAGATAAAGTATTCAATCCAATTTTGAATTCTTACCTTATTGAAGACAAGATCTTGCATGGAGACTAAGTTAAGAAAGAATGATTATAGGTGGACTTATGACCTAAGATCACTTATATTTTTGCAAAAATAGTTCGAAAACATGTCTCTCTTTCAAAATGCGTTTTCAAAACACTAACATTTGTCTTCTTTCTTTATGGATTTTGTGGGTGCAATCCGCTGAAAACCCTCAGGAGACAACAACCTCCTCTAGGGTAACCTAGAGGTTTAACGGCTTGTTGCACACGCTCAGTGCAATCGCGTCACCTGCGAAAGTGGTGTAATAAAATTGGTAGTATAGTTTTCTTTCTTTGTTTTGCTCGGGACGAGCAAAAGAATAAGTGTGGGGGTGTGATTAGTCTACAATTCTGCATTTTTATGTCGCATTTTCCCACCAGTTTATGAATAAATAGTCGGTCTAATACGTGTTTTGGTCTATATTGCAGGTACAACCAAAGTCCAAGGGCAAAGATGGAATAAGAGGCTAATTCAGCTCAATTTATGCTAATTAATCCCGTATTACTTGGAGGCCAAGCAAAGGATTCTCTAGAAGATACATTGAACCTAGCCTCTCGCGCACATCAGACGGATCTGCGGTCGAAATTACCCGAAATTGGATATATCTGGAAGCAGCTAGAAGCCAGACGAACGCGCGGACCAAAATCTGGGACCCACCTCCCTGGAATTGCCGCAAAGGCGCGGCAAAACGCGGCAATTCTAGGGAGCCACGCGTCGATTTCGACGCGTGGCCTCGTCTCGTCTTCTGGATCCTTCTTCTGCCTATAAATACCCCTGCAATTGCCCAGAGCGCGAGCAGTCTTCGTTTTTAGGAGTAGATCTAGATTTTAGTGTAGTGTAGGTGAGAGTTCTTCATTTTCTTGTATTTTTCTTTTCTTTTTCTTAGATCATTGTAGTAGGGCTGAGTGATTCATAGAGAGAGATAGTGAGGGATTGATGTAATAGAGAGTGACACTCTATGTAAAGGTGCCTCCTTTCTCTTCCATTGTAATCTCCTTCATCTTCTACATGATGTTTTGTTGCTAGTTTTTCTTCTCATGGCAATCTAACTACTAACCACTAACCTATCTAACCACTTACTTGATAATCCACATGAATCGGGTTGCCTCTACAAGGCCTTGTTCTTGCAAGAGCCATTGATGGCCAAAGATGATGGGTTCTAACATCTAACTTGCTAACTTGCTAACTTGCTAACCAAGCTAACTCTCTTTTACTTCATGCTCTTTTATTTCTAACATCTAACTTGCTAACTTGCTAACCAAGCTAACTCTCTTATTTCATGCTCTTTTATTTCATGCTAGTAGTGTAATGAGTGATGCTTGTAATAGCTTGTCTTGTTGCAATGTTGTGATTGTTATGAACCATCCATGAGCCATGCTTTGTATTGCTTCTTGAAGATAAGGATTGTGATGGCGAGGATCAAAATGTGAGGCAACTATCTCGAAGAGGTTAGTATGGTTAGTGGAGTACTTAGTAGTTAGTAGCCATGAGTTTTCTTTTACCTTTGTTTTAGAAATCGTTTTCAAGTTCCTCTTCTTATTTCTTATCGACGGTTTCATCGCTCTCCTCACTACCACATGCTTGTTTTCATTTCTTTTCTTTTTCATTCTTTCAACATAGAAGAATTGTATATGCAATAGTGGTTCGGGATCCAGATTCTGCTAGGCTTGTGAGAATTTCTACACTAGCACATACACCACTTGACATAATCCCAATCATGACCAATAACGTTTCGTTGCAAGACAAGTTCTACCCGATTCGCACCTCCCTTCCCTCTTGCATTCTTCTCCCAAATACCAATGGAAATAACTTTGAGCTAAAGTCACAGTTCATAAACACTCTTCCACGATTCCATGGCCTAGAATCTGAGGCTGCGTACTTCTTCATTCGAGAGTTGAAGAAGTATGCTTGATGATGCGAATTTCCCAGTTGACCGAGGACGCTGTGAGACTTAGGTTTATACCTTTCGCACTTAAGGATATCGCTAAGAAGTGGTTTATAATCTTCCCGTAAGTTTAATTTCTTCATGGGATGATTTCGTTAAGGTCTTCTTAAAAGTTTTATCCTATCCATAAGACAGCCCTCATGAGGAAAAATATAATGCAATTCAAGCAAGAAGCCAATGAACCATTCTGGAAGTACTTTTGAGCGCTTCAAAGACCTAATAGCCCTGTCTCCCATCACGGTATAGAAAAATGGCGTCAGTGCCAGATTATCTATGATGGACTCGATTATCAGACTAAGACACTCCTTGAAACCATGTGCCAAGGAGAATTTTTAAAGAAGGATGAAGATCAGGGTGGGATCTTTTTGAAGCGTTAGCTGAAAAAACTATCTAGTGGGAGTCATGTTCTGAGAAACCCACACCCACAACTTCCAGAACCGGTTTACACTCCATAGAATCTTCGATAGCTGCAGAAGCTAAAATAACACAACTAATGAAGAGGATAGAATTGCTTGAGGTCTAGGGAGAATTCTGCTGTTAATCAGGTCAACCATCCCCTGTGGCCAGTCCATCACCAGTGGTCAACCCGGGTTGTACCTATTGCCATGATCTGAATCACATGTTCGAAGAGTGTCCGGTATACCACTCTCAGACTTTTCAGGAGAACTCGAATGCTGCATATACCAGACCCAACTACAACCCGTACTCCAAAACTTACAATCCGGGATGGCGAAACCATCCAAATTTTTCTTGGAGTCAGTCTGGTCCTGAGCAGTCTAGGTCGTCATTTCCACATCATCCTCCTGCTCAGTCACATCAACCCAATTTCCACACATACCAGAATCCACAACAATTCCAGCCCCAGTATCAGTATCATCCACCACAATACAGTCAAACTTCCAGCCCCAGTATCAGCAGCATCCACCACAAAATCCTTCAGACAAGAGAATTTCTGATTTGGAGAAAATGATAGAGACCTTAACCAAGAACCAAGCTTCAATGATGAACAATCAGCAGCAGGACATGAACAAATTGCAAATCCAGATAGGGCAATTGGCTAACTCTTTAATGAACGACAAAAAGGAATGTTACCTAGCCAACTGTACCCAATCCAAAAACTCATTTTCCCCTGCACGAAGTTGAAGACTTAGGCCCCAGTCAATGTCACACTGTTCAAGTCCTTAGATCTGGAAGCAAATAGGCAACAAGGTTTCAAATCCACCTACCAAATCTGTGTCAAAGCCAACATCCTCTGTTCCAGTCCAACCCATTCAAGATACTCTTCTTCAAGTACACAACCATCCACTTCCCAGTCCAAAGGAAAAGAAAAGGTTGATGAGCAAACATACAAGCCTGTTGTTCCCTTTCCAAATAGGCTAGCAAGTCAAGAGATGAATGCTCACATGGAGAAGATAAGAGAAATGTTTAACCAAGTCCAAATCAATATCCCTCTTCTAGATGCTATTCAACAAGTTCCATCATACGCCAAATTCTAAAAGAAATGTGCACAAAGAAGAGAAAAGCAAATTTTCCTAAAAAGGTCTTCCTTGCCTTAAACATTAGTGAGCTGCTCACTGGTCCTATCCCTGTGAAATACAAGGACCCAGGGAGCCCAACCATTTCTTGCATCATAGGACAGACCACCATTAATAGGGCTTTGCTTGACTTGGGCGCTAGCATTAATCTTCTCCCCTTTTCAGTGTATCAACAATTAGGGTTAGGCGACCTTCGTCCGACCCAAATGACGATACAGTTGGCAGATCGCTCTGTAAAGATTCCCAAGGGGAGATTACAGATGTGTTAATACGGGTCGGGGAATTCATTTACCCCGTAGACTTCATTGTTCTTGAGACACAGCCCGTACATAATCACAGAGCACAGACACCTGTTATTCTTGGACGCCCTTTTCTAGCCACTGCCAATGCGATAAAAACTGTAGGAATGGCTCGATGCGTCTGACCTTTGGAGATATGACAAAAGAGGTGAATATTTCCACCTGGGAAAATAACCTCGGGATTTGGATAGTGATTCTTTTGAAATCAACTTGATAGAAGGTGTAACTAGTGAGCACGATGAGGAGGTTGAGTATGAGTCTGAAGTGGAATTTGAGTTGGAGTCTGATGATTTCAACCTGATCAGATTGTTGAGTCGACCGTTGAATGGGCTACTAATTCCACCCCTATTCTTCCTTTGCACCAAGAACAACCAGTAATAGATCCTGTCCCTTCTTCTGAGCTTAAGGTTCTTCCCGACCATCTCAAGTACAAGTACTTGGATGAGAAGGAATCGTTTCCAGTAATCATTGCATCCCATCTAACTGAACAACAAGAAGAGGATCTTCTTACTGTGTTAAGGGAAATAGAGAAGTCATTGGTTGGACCATGGCTGACATCAAGGGGATTAGTCCTTCCATAGTTCAACATCGGATTCATTTGACGGAAGATGCCAAGCCAAAACGAGACCCACAGCGTAGACTGAACCCAATCATGCAGGAAGCCGTTAGATCCGAGATCTTGAAACTATTAGATAACGGGATTATCTATCCCATATCGATAGCCAGGGTAAGTTCAGTTCCACGCTGTGCCCAAGAAAGCAGGATTTACTGTGGTAGAAAATGAGAAGAAAGAATTGATACAAACACGTCTTCCAACGAAGATTCGAGTTGTATCGATTATAGAAAGTTGAACACTGCCACACGTAAAGACCACTTTCCTCTTCCGTTCATTGACCAAATGCTCGAGAGATTAGCGGGACATGAGTACTACTATTTCCTGGATGGATATTCAGGATATAATCAATTCCCGATCGCTCCCGAGGATCAAGATAAAACCACCTTCACCTGTCCTTTTGGAACGTTTGCATATCGAAGGATGCCCTTCAGTCTTTGCAATGCTCCTGCAACGTTTCAACGTTGCATGTTGAGCCTTTTTTCGGACATGGTGGAGAAATTTCTGGAGATTTTTATGGATGATTTTTCCATTTATGGTGATTCCTTTGAACAATGCTTGTACCATTTGAAACTGGTTTTACAATGCTGTATGGAGAAAAACTTGACACTTAACTGGGAAAAGTGTCATTTATGGTCAAGCAAGGAATCGTCCTAGGGCACGAAGTTTCACACAAGGGAATTGAGGTTGACAAGTCAAAAGTGGAAGTCATAACTAAGCTCCCTGAGCCAACATGCTTAAAAGACATTAGATCATTTTTAGGGCACGCCGGCTTCTATAGACTATTTATTCAAGGGTTTAGCAATATTGCAAGACCTTTGACAAATCTCTTAGGAAAGGATGTACCCTTTATATTTGATGAAGAATGTCAAAAATCTTGGAGAGAGCTTAAGTGTAGACTTGTCTCAGCACCGATCATTTCTGCACCAGATTAGACCAAGCCTTTGAGATTATGTGTGATGCCTCAGACTTTGCAATTGGCGCTGTTTTAGGACAGCGTATTGATACTAGGCAACACGAAATCTATTATGCTAGCAGAACGCTGAATGAAGCCCAACTCAATTATACAACTACTGAAAAGGAATTTTTAGCGGTTGTCTTTGCGTTGGAGAAATTTCGTCAATATCTGCTAGGGTCCAGGACGATTATTTTCACTGATCACTCCGCCCTAAAGTTTTTAATGCAAAAGAAGGATGCTAAGGCAAGACTTATACGATGGATACTTCTTTTGCAAGAGTTTGATTTGGAGATAAAGGATAAAAGGGCGTTGAGAATGTGGTAGCTGATCACTTGTCTAGAATCCCAAATGCACCAACGGAGAGAATACCAATTAATGATAATTTTCCTGACGAACATATCCACACAATGCATGGAGAGCCCTGGTATGCTGACATAGCAAATTACCTTGCTACCGGGCAAATACCTTCTAATTGGTCAGGTCAGGTCAAACACCGTTTTATGAGTCAAATGCGGTTCTTCTTTTGGGATGAACCGTATTTATTCAAATATTGTCCTGACCAGATCATACGAAGGTGTATTCCTGAGGAGGAACATCAGAGTGTTTTGACATTTTGTCACAAACTAGCTTGTGGTGGACATTTTGGTCCACGGAAAACTGCTGAGAAAGTACTTCAGAGTGGATTTTACTGGCCCACTCTCTTTAAGGATGCATATCTCTTTTGCAAGCTATGTGATAGGTGTCAAATGACGGGTCGAATCACACAGAAAGACATGATGCCCCTTACACCCATCTTGGAAGTTGAAATTTTTGACTTGTGGGGCATCGACTTTATGGGACCCTTTCCTCTGTCCTATGGTAACCAATACATTTGGTAGCCGTAGATTATGTTTCCAAATGGGCTGAAGCAATTCCAACAAGGACAAATGACAACCAAGTTGTCATTAAGTTTTTACGAGACCACATCATCTCTCGCTTCGGAGCCCCCCGTGCGATAATAAGCGATAATGGGAGTCATTTTTGCAATAGGGCTTTTGAAGCCCTGATGCGTAAATACTCTATTTCTCACAAATTATCCACGGCTTATCATCCTCAGACGAACGGGCAAGTAGAAGTTACGAATAGACAAATAAAACTCATTTTGGAGAAAATCATTGGACAGAACCGTAAGGATTGGTCCATCAAACTAACTGATGCCTTATGGGCATACAGGACCGCTTACAAAACTGTCCTCGGTATGTCTCCATATCGAGTTGTATTTGGAAAACCTTGTCACTTGCCTGTGGAGTTAGAACACCGAGCTATGTGGGCTTTAAAGCAGCTGAATTTGGATTGGATAAAGCCGGTGCTTGAGGAAGTTGCAGATATCCGAGCTAGAGGAACTAAGAAATGAAGCATATGACAATGCTCAGATAACAAAACACAGAACCAAGCTCTTTCATGATAATTCCATTCACGGAAAATTTTTGTCCCAGGACAAAAGGTTCTGTTGTACAACTCCAGACTCCATCTCTTTCCTGGTAAATTGAGAACCAGGTGGTCAGGACCATTCATAGTGCATCAAGTCTTTTCCCACGGTGCTATAGAGATTCTTGATCCTAATAATGGCAACACATTTACTGTAAACGGTTAACGTTAAAGCCATTCTTTACCACCGATGTCGTGTCACAAGAAGTTCATGAATTGGGTCTTTTTGACCCAGTTTATCTGTGACCATTTCATTTGTACAATTTCCCGAGAATTTCCCTGCATATCATTTTGGGCCACTTTTGTAAATAAAATTTTGTACATAAAAATAATAATAAAAAAAAACGAAAAAAGAAAAAAAAATGAGGGACTTTTGTGCTTAACAGTTTCAAATTCCTAGGATTCTACCTTCCCTAGGATCCCATTCATTTTCAAACTCCTTTTCCTAGGGTTGTAAATACACTTATGACCTAGGGTTAATATTGGAAATCTCATTTTCTCTCCCTCCTATAAATACTCTCTTCACCTACCCTTCCTCCCTCAAACGCACAAATCCTCTCAGATCTGAAATCCTTCTTCCCGAGCCGACCTCTGCAAATTTTCCCTTCCCCAGAGCTATCTGCACTGCCGCATTTTCCCATAACCAGCCGCAGATCCGCCGCCCTCCGGCCACATCTGGAGCTCTGAAAACTTCTGCCTGGCTGATTTCTATCTCTGGTGACAGATCCAGACCCATCTCCATTCTATCCCAGGTGCCTTCCATGATTTCACATTGTGCCTTCTTTGCTTTCCCCACGATCTCCGGGGGCTGGTTTGATCTTTCCTCTCTAAAATTCTTTGCTTTAATTCCATTATTATACATGGCCCGAATTTGTTTGTGGAAAGGGATTTTTCCAAAATTTTGAATGATAATGGGGGGTATGGGCACATCTTTGTTGATAGATTACGTGCATGGAATTGGTATTCTCTGGTTTATGATAACAATGAGAACGATGCATATTACTGTCCTGAACTAGTTAATACATTTTATAATGCAATCGATCATGCATCTGTGAATTATGACACGCACCACTTCGTAGTTCATATGCGTTAGGTGACATCTTTGTCACAATTCCACTCATTGCTGAAATCACTGATGTCCCAATTCACCCCCACCATAGCGACCCCTTGCCATTGATAGATTACATGACCATCATGGGGGTCCGCTGTACAGCACAGGACCGTGGGCTCAAAGCCAACACGACTTTAGAAATGTGCATTGCATTGGATGCTGGGTCCAACGCAACATTTTTAGGCTTGATCATGCCACGTCCTTTAATAGACCCGTGTTACAAATAATCCATGATTAATGACTCGAAACCACACGGTCTGTTTGAATAGGGCCATCTTCCATGCTATTCTTGACAATTCCTCCCGCACTCGGGGTGCCAAGCATTCCCATCCAATCTTAATCACACGTCTGTGTAAGAATTTCATATCAGACGCTATTTTTAATACCTTCGACCGAGTGCTTGTTACAGTAGAGAGACCCACCAGCTCATATAATGGTTGCTTGCATGCACTCTGGACACCCAGTGCCCATCCTGAGGATATACCTGTGGAGTCCTCTTCGGAGGAAAGCTTAGAGGAAATAGATGAGCCACAATTTTGGAGGCAGGACCCCCAACGGAATCAAGAGCCTTCATGTCCACCATCTGGAAGGGCATGAAGAAGATCTTTAGGGGGCAGGTTCGTCTTAGGAAGAAGGTAGAGGAGAGATCCTCTCGGTTGGATAGTATGGAAGCAGCATTGAGACGTTCGCAGTCGGCTGGACCTAGCACCACCGCTGGTCCAAAACGACAAAGGGGATGATCTTTATCCTTTACCTATTTCATGCATCATTTCATCTTGCATACATTGGGGACAATGCATGAGATAGGTATGGGGGGGTAGATTCTAACCTAGGATTTTTCATCTTCTTTTTAGGCTTTTTATTTTTATTTTTAGGATTTTCATTTTCTTTTTAGATTTTATCTTTCTTAGTAGATTTTCTATTTTCTTTTAGATTTTACTTTTCTTTTAGAGAAATATAAAAAAAAAGAATAAATTAAAAAAAAGGGAAATTTTTGATCCATGTTTAAAGAATCAAACTTAACTTTAGGGATTAAGGAAACTGATTGGTAGTGAAAAATACATTTTTATCATCATATTTACCATCACATTTTCATATTTATTCATTTAATTCTGCACATTTATTAATATTTGTAATTTATTGTGTGCAGGCCTCGAATTCTTATTTTTTTAATAAATAAAGCTTAATGAAGCCCAAAAGCCCACATTTGAAGCCCAGGTGTAAAAGTGCAAATATCAATTGTCAAAGTGCAAATACACAAAGGGCTGAAGTTGCAAATATCAAAAAGAGGGAAGGATAGACTTCTACCCAACCCTAAACTCTTGCAGATGAGAATGAAAAGAGTGCAGAGATAAGGAATTCGTTCAAAAGAGATTGGGAGAATTCCAAATCTAGATAACTTGATTCCCAAGTTATCTCGAAATCCCAATATGGAGAGCCAGGATCATACTTCCAGAAGCAAGCGCCCAGATGGACGGACCAGGAGAGGCCACGCGCCAAAGCGCGTGGCATTTGGCTACAAAAGTACCGTGTTTCCGCGGCAAATTTCCCATTTCCGCGGCATTTCTGACGAGTCTGGGGATCAGCTTTCGTGGGAGAGTTGTAACTGGACTCTAACTCCTTCTGCACCTATAAATATCCCCTGCAGTGCAACGTACAGAGCGTCCAGCGTCCAGCAAAGGGCCAAAAGTTAGGGTTTTTAGTTTTTTCTTCTAGGTTAGATTTTATTTCCCCCATTGTAAATTTCTATTTTCTTTTTGTAAAAACTGAGAGGAGATGATGTATTCATGGAGGAAGGGATCTACTTGTACTGATGGTGACAGTCGGTGTAAGTTCTATTTTTCCACCATTGTTTAATAATCAAATCGAGGTTTGCTTTTATTTTTGTATTGTTTTATTTCTTTTCTTCTTATTTAATCTTGTGTATCTCAGTATTTACTTCCTTCTATTTGTTCTCTAATGTCTTGCCCACCATGAGAACCAACTGCTTCGAGAATACCTAGCCGAGGAAGAGCCCTTGATGGCCTATGGCGATGAACAGGTCTTCAAAGTTGCTTTTATTTCATAGTTAGGAAGGCGGACGATCCTATACGCCATGCTTGTACGCCTACCAAGAAAAGGTAAATCATCGCAACGGTTCAACGGTAAGCAGACTGAAGAGGTAAGTTTTCTTTTTCTTTTCTTTTCTTTTTAGATTAAATCACAACTTCTCCAATTCTTTATTTGCCGACCCATTGTAAATACCACTTCCTTTCTAATTTAACTAATAAAAATAAAAACTTTAGAGAAACTTGCTTAACGCTTCCATCGCAGTCCCTCCCTGAGGATCACGACCCGCATAGCCTTGCTACCGCGGATTAGTATTGAGCACCTTGCACAATCTACTTCTAAATCTAACATTCTATTTTTGTGTGCAGGTAAAAGTTCAGTCAACAAATTGGCGCCGTTGCCGGGGAGGGACGGTAAGTTATTCTCTAATAAAAAAATTTTTTAATTATTTATTCTTTTCTGTTGCAGGTACAGAGAACAGGAAACAAAAACAGAGCAGCAGCAAGGACATACAGCAATCCAGTGCCTCTGCCTTCGAAGGCAGAGCACCTGGACCTACTAATTTGCCGCGGATCCGCGGCAAAAGCCGCGATTCCGCGGCAATAGTAGTGAACTACTAACCTGCTTTTCTGCAGGTTGCTCTGCATTGCAAAACTCTGATTTCTGCTGTGATTATATTTCTCTGTGATCACTCTGCAACTGCTAATTAATTCAACAGTAAACTATTCGTTGTTTATTAAAAATTGATTAGACATTTGCATATTAGGCACGTGTCTTTTTAATTATTTTTATTTACTGTTGAAGAGTGCTGGCGACAAGGTACGTTTGCATAGCATATAGATTAGGAAACACTCTTGGTTGTTTACTGCTTTCTTGAGTGATTACTTTTCTACAGTTTTACACGTACACTAATTCATCTTAAGGGCATAACCCATAAATAAGATAAGGTGGGGATTTCATCACCCTTCCTTAGCCCAAAAATCATATCACAGCACTCACTAACCCAAGCCTAACATAAAAATTAGTAGACGTTGGCCCTAGGGACATCTCAGACTCAATAGGAGATTATCCTAAGGGGGAACATTGCTGGAAGTTGACTCTTGTCAAATCAGTGTCTAGGAAAGGGATTGAGGGCCGAAAGCCCGAAGATTGGTGGTTATTTAATTAAGGAACGTCTTTGACGGAAACCTCCCACCACTCTTGCCCTGACCTGGCTGATTAACTTGTGGTCAAAGTCTGCACCCAACCTCCTGTGGACGGTCTAACCAGTTAGGAGTCGTCTAGGTCATAGGTCTACCCTAACTTAGGTTAGAATTTTTTTTTTTGTTGTGTTTGTGTTGGTGTGATATGGCATATAAGAATAATTTCAATTTTAATCCATATTACACCCCTAACTATTATTCGGATATTACCAACCCGGCATACCCTAACTTTGACCAATCTAGTGTGCCGGAATGGTCTTATCCGAATGAATATAACCCACACCCCCCATCTTATGACTATATTTCCATAATAATTCAACTCGTCACAGAGTTCATGGGGTTTCGAGTCCCCGAGTCTAATTCTCAACCAAATTGTCCTCCATATCCATCTAGTCCACATTCTTCCCAAGATTCATACTCAGATCCACCCATTCAGAATAGAAAACCATCTATCGGGGAAATGATGAGTATGCACGAGTCCAAGCAACAACCACCATCAATCTTAGACATGATGATGCGTGAGTCCACCGACTCACAACTTCATCACGATCTCACTTCCTCTTTCCAAATCCAATTCCAAAAGAGGCTTGAAGCCATGACTCAGGCTAGATTAGCTCGCGAGCATGATTTAGATATGATGGTTCAATCTTTGCGTTCTTACAGTTCGGCAAATTTGATATCGCTGACCACTCTCTTAGAGTCGATGAACCAAGTTGCTTTGGACAACAAGATTCTATTTCAGTGCCATCATCTGAACTTGCCGAAACTCCAATTCTTGATAATTGGCAAGTTTTTCCTTTCCTGAAATAGAACTTGAGCATGAATATGATCATGATCTCCCACTTGATGATTCAATTTTATTTCCTGATCCAATAATGACTCCAGTGTCTCCACCTGATTTCACTTCTCCCGAGTCAACATTGGATCCTATTCCAATTCATTATGAAATTGAATTACCCATTTTAAATGATCATATTGAACTTGACCAATTGTGCAATTTTGAAAGTCCTATGGATAAATTGGCAAGTTCTTTTTATTACATTGAACCCAATAAGATATGTGACCTAGATTCTCAAAATCTATGATCAAATTCAAATTCCTGAATCATTATTGACTCCTGTTCTGTTACCTGAATTAGGTAATATTTTAGAGTCAGTTTTGATTCCCACATCTATCATTCCTGAACTTGAATCACCACCATTGAGTCACATGCCATTGTGGGAGGATGATTGTGGACTTGAGCTTAAACTTATTGATTTGGACCCACTTCCTGAACTTAGCCCGACTCCTGAGCCCTTACTTGATTTGAGCTTCTTCCCTGAGTCGGTATTCGTTCTCGCACCTCTAATGTCCAAGTCAATAATTTCATCTTTCCATACTCCATTTTGGGACAAGGAGGTTGACACAATTGACTCTGAAATTTATTATGAAATTTGGAAATTTGATGGGTGGAAATTTTAAAAAATGATCACACATACATTTTTGTGGGTTATACACGAAAAATTTTTGGTGGGTTCCTCCATGAAATTTTATGTTATCTTGATTGGGTAGCAACGCTTGGCCCAATTAGACCACCACCGGAACCACCCCCTAAGGTAATTGCCTTCCCTTGTTCTGTTTCATGCATATATGCATTCATTCATACATTGAGGATAATGCATGAGATAAGTGTGGGGGGGGCTTTACTAACATACTAACATAGGTAGAAACTAACAAAAATTTGCTAAAAAAAAAAAAAATCTGAAAAAAAAATTAAAAAAAAAATTGTTATAAAAAGGAAATATTTTGACTTATTTTTTGAAAGAAATCTAAGTTAGTTTTAAGGATTAGGAAAATCATGATTAGGATTTCTAAAAACTTGGTCAAAATAAATAAATTGTCTAATTTTTAGGTATAGGAGAAGAAATTGAATAATTAATTAGTCTTGATTTTTACCTTAATGAAGTATGCATACCAAATGCATATCTAGGATTCTAAGACAAAGACCTTGTGCCTCATAAAAAAAAGAAAAAAGAAAAAAAAAAGGAAAAAAAAAATTCACCAATTAAGCTGATACATGTGCCTCAAGAAGCATAAGTATTCATGCCTAAAGGTGAGTAAATAAAATAAAGTCCTTAGTTTTGGGGCCTAGTTTACTCGAATTTGAGTCCGCGGGGTGTTTTCTCACCTGGTGCCCTAAAGCCAACCGATTTGGGAGTCATCGACTTTAAGTTCGCTACATGGGTGGATTAGAAAGCCTAATAAAACTAAGAATATGAGATATGTATTAACACATCTAAGAGTCAATTAGTTAGGTATGAGGGCCTCAAGAAGCCTTGATGCTTACACGAAAGAAAATTAGATGAGTTATACATATTAAAAAAAAAGGAAGAGAAAAAAATTAAAGAGGCATGAGAGTCCAAGTTAAGGAATTCCTAGCTAAGTTACAAGGATGCATATGATTTTGGTAACGAAAAAGACTATATTAGAAGTTCAATTTTGACCCTTACCTAAAATGAAAACAATTACTTTATAAAGACTAAGTCTAAGAATGAATAAAAATGAGGATCGTAAAACTTATAGACTACTTAGTCTCTTCAATAATAATTCAAATATTTTCCTTTTTATGGATTTTGTGGGTGCAATCCGCTGAAACCCTCACGAGACAACACTCGTCCTCTAGGGTAACCTAGAGGTTTAACGGCTTGTTGCACGTGCTAAGTGCAATCGTGATTCCTACGAAAGTGAGTTAGGTTAGATTAACTTTTCTTTTTCTTTGTTTTTACTCGAGGACGAGCAAAAAGATAGTGTGGGGGTGTGATTGGTAGTGAAAAATGCATTTTTATCATCATATTTACCATCACATTTTCATATTTATTCATTTAATTCTGCACATTTATTAATATTTTGTAATTTATTGTGTGCAGGCCTCGAATTCTTATTTTTTTAATAAATAAAGCTTAATGAAGCCCAAAAGCCCACATTTGAAGCCCAGGTGTAAAAGTGCAAATATCAATTGTCAAAGTGCAAATACACAAAGGGCTGAAGTTGCAAATATCAAAAATGAGGGAAGGATAGACTTCTACCCAACCCTAAACTCTTGCAGATGAGAATGAAAAGAGTGCAGAGATAAGGAAATTCGTTCAAAAGAGATTGGGAGAATTCCAAATCTAGATAACTTGATTCCCAAGTTATCTCGAAATCCCAATATGGAGAGCCAGGATCATACTTCCAGAAGCAAGCGCCCAGATGGACGGACCAGGAGAGCCACGCGCCAAAGCGCGTGGCATTTGGCTACAAAAGTGCCGCGTTTCCGCGGCAAATTTCCCATTTCCGCGGCATTTCTGACGAGTCTGGGGATCAGCTTTCGTGGGAGAGTTGTAACTGGACTCTAACTCCTTCTGCACCTATAAATACCCCCTGCAGTGCAACGTACAGAGCGTCCAGCGTCCAGCAAAGGGCCAAAAGTTAGGGTTTTTAGGTTTTTCTTCTAGGTTAGATTTTATTTCCCCCATTGTAAATTTCTATTTTCTTTTTGTAAAAACTGAGAGGAGATGATGTATTCATGGAGGAAGGGATCTACTTGTACTGATGGTGACAGTCGGTGTAAGTTCTATTTTTCCACCATTGTTTAATAATCAAATCGAGGTTTGCTTTTATTTTTGTATTGTTTATTTTCTTTTCTTCTTATTTAATCTTGTGTATCTCAGTATTTACTTCCTTCTATTTGTTCTCTAATGTCTTGCCCACCATGAGAACCAACTGCTTCGAGAATACCTAGCCGAGAAAGAGCCCTTGATGGCCTATGGCGATGAACAGGTCTTCAAAGTTGCTTTTATTTCATAGTTAGGAAGGCGGACGATCCTATACGCCATGCTTGTACGCTTCCAAGAAAAGGTAAATCATCGCAACGGTTCAAACGGTAAGCAGACTGAAGAGGTAAGTTTTCTTTTTCTTTTCTTTTCTTTTTAGATTAAATCACAACTTCTCCCAATTCTTTATTTGCCGACCCATTGTAAATACCACTTCCTTTCTAATTTAACTAATAAAAATAAAAACTTTAGAGAAACTTGCTTAACGCTTCCATCGCAGTCCCTCCCTGAGGATCACGACCCGCATAGCCTTGCTACCGCGGATTAGTATTGAGCACCTTGCACAATCTACTTCTAAATCTAACATTCTATTTTGTGTGCAGGTAAAAGTTCAGTCAGAAACTCTAACTAAGATTTCTAATTATAAGTCGAAAAGAGGAGTTTTGTTAGATTTTTAGGTTAAGTAATAAAGGATTAGAAAAATTACTAAATTTTAATTCTTTCTTTAGGATATATACATTAAACATATTGAAGGATTAATCAAAGACTTTGTGACTTTATTTACATATATATATAATAAAATATATATATATAAAAAAAATGTGTAAATAAATAATAAATAATAAATACTTAGCCACTAATTAAGCTGGTTAGCTGTGCCTCAAGAAGCATGGCCAGTCACGCCTAAAGGTGGTTAAGTCCTTAAATTCCTTCGTGGCCTTTTTTACTCGAGTCATCGAACCCTAGGGATGTTTTCTCATCTGGTGCCCTAAGACCGTCTGGTTTAGGAGTCATCGGTAAGAGACTCGCTACAAGGGTAAACTAGAAAGCCTAAGGATGCTAAGGAAATGTAAATAAATAAATATTATAAAAAAAAGAGAAAAAATGTTATATATATTAGTAAATAAATGAACTTAGTCTAAGAAAGATCCTTCATATTTATAGATGTATATATCCTAGGATTGATGCAAAATCCGGTTTTTGATCTTTTCCCTAAAAACTTAACCTAAATTGAAAACAAAACTCTAAATAGACACTTATAAGAGGAATGACAAGTTTAGGGTAACCTGAAACCTATAACTTAAGTGAGAATCTTTAAAACATGGATCAAAATTTTCACTAACCCTTTATTTTTCTTTATGGATTTTGTGGGTGCAATCCGCTGAAAACCCTCAGGAGACAACACTCCTCCTCTAGGGTAACCTAGAGGTTTAACGGCTTGTTGCACGTGCTCAGTTCAATCGTGTCACCTACGAAAGTGGTGTAATAAACTAGTTAGGATTTTCTTTCTTTTTCTTTTTTTTTTTGCTCGAGGACGAGCAAAAGCTAGGTATGGGGGTGTGATTGTTATACATATTTGCATATTTTATCACTTCCATACCATGCATATTGTAAATAAAAATGTGATTTTAATCCTTTTCTCTCTATTTTTTGCAGGTCTACATTTGAAATGAGAAAAGGCCCAAAATTTCTTTAATTAGCAATAATTAAAAGAGATAATTCAAAGCCCAAAAAGTGAGACCAAGGTTGAGCCCAGGATCTGGAGAATTCTACGCGCCAGCTCACGCTTCCAGAAGGTCCACGTGGCTAACAACCTGTAACAAACCTGTAACAGAAAGATCAGCCTGAACGGCCTGGATTTTGCCGCATATTCCAGAATATTGCCGCGTGTCCACGGCGGTTACAAGGTTGTTGAAGCCCGGATTTCTCTCCAACAACCTGGGCTCTAGATGCTTCTCTCTGAGGCCTATAAATACAGTACCAGGGCCTGCACAAAAGACAGAGAGAGATTAGGGTAAAAGCTTGTATTTTGTGAGAGAGTGTTGGTATTCTCTTAGGTTTTAGCTCTCTCTCTTCTTCCTCCTAGAGATTTGTCAAAGAGAGAAAAGAGAGTGTTTTTGAGAGCTTGTAAGCAAGAAGGTGACATCACTTGTAAGCAAGGATTAATCAAGGCTTCATTCTTCTCTTTACAACCTCTAGTAATTTGCTTTACTTTCTTGCTTTACTTTTCTTGCTTTCATCATGAATTGTTGTTTAGTTCTTTTGTAATGGATAGCTAAATTTCTTTTACATGGCTAGCTAACAACTCTCATTGCTAACTTCTAGCTCTTTGGGTGATGGCTAAATTCTATACTTGCTTTGTTAAGTCTCTTTGCTTCCCAATGAAGTAGAGTTGCTTTCACTTGGGAAATGCTTGTTCATACTCCATATGATTCATGTCTGCCTCATTTAGAGCCTGTCTAGAACAAGTGCCTTGATGGAACATGGAGATGGATAACCAAACATATGCTATTTGTAGAACAACTTCTTTACTTCAAGCTAATTTGTTGTTATGCCTTGAATGACTAATGAATGTTGTATCTTCTTCCTTAGCATCGCTTGAGTGACACTCCTTGAAGTCCACCATAGAAAATCTATCTTGAGAGCCAATGAATCAATATGAGGCTACAAGCTAAGACCAAGAAGAACACTCATCTTCAAAACGAGAAAAATACTTGACCAAACAAACAAGTCATCTCTATTACCAATGAATCAACATGAGGCAATCATGCATCACCCTTGAGTTTAGTAAGTTAGCAAAGTAGTAAAGTTAGCTAGCCATGGCCTTTCTCATCTAAAGTTTCCTAAACATTTTCTTTACTAGCTTTCTTAGCAATATAAATCTCCAAAGTTCTTTTGACTTTCTTTCCATCATGCACAAATCCACATATATTTCATTTTCTTTTCCATGCTTTTTACATTTGTTTAAGAACAAAGAAGAATCTTCGTTTTCTTTTCTTCACTACGAACCGTAAAGCTTCCATCGTGAGCTCTCCTCGAGGATCGACCCGGTATAGCCCATGCTATAACGGAGATTGGAAAGGATACATTAAACATTTTAAATACATTGTGGAGTGATCAAAGCACTTAAGGTTGACTCTAAACCTTCGCTCTTTTACTGAATATTTGTGCATATACTTCACACTATCTTTTCCTTATCAATAGGGAAAAGGGGATATAATGGAGTATAATTTGCACAGATATTCAACAAAAGAGAGAAGGTTTAGAGTCAACCTTAGGTGCTTAATCACTCTGAAGTGTATTCACAATGTGTAATGTACTCCTTTCCAAATCACCGTAGTAGCATAAGCTATACGGGTCGAATCCACAAGGAGAGCTCATGATGGAAGCTTTACGGTTTGATGTTGAAGAATGACAAACGAAAGTTCTTCTTTGTTTCAAAAGAATGAAAAAGACATGGAAAATAGGTGAAAGAATTGGTTGTGGTTTTGTATATGAAAGTAAAAACGATGAAAAGAGAATGAAAAGAATTTGAAAACAAGAATTGCTTTTAGGAAGAAAACTAAAGTAGAGAAAACTTGCAAAAGACTTGTAGAATGAAAAAGTCATGACTAGCTAACCTTATAACTTGCTAACTTACTAATCTCCGTTAGGGTGAAGCATGCCTCATGTTGATTCATCGGCAAGTGTTTGTCTTGCTGTTGGTCAAGTTACTTTCCCCTTTCATGGATGGGTGATCATCTTGGACTTGTCTTGTAGCCTCATTCATTTCATCGGCTCTTAAGATAGAATTTCATGGTGGAATCGGGGAGTGTCACTCAAGGGATGCTAAGGAAGAAGATATAAAATTCATTAGACATTCAAGGCCATACAACAAGTTAGCATTGAAGTATGAAAGTTGTACAACAAATAGCATATATTTGGTGTTCTATCTCCATGTTCCATCAAGGCACTTGTTCTAAGACAAGGCTCTAAATGAGGCACACATGAATCATATGGAGAATTACAACAAGAGATTGCCAAGAATGAAAGTAACCCATCGGGGATGAAAAAGACTCAACATTTGCAAGATTAAGAATTAGCATCACCCAAGAGTTAGAAGTTAGCAAAGTTAGTGGTTAGCTAGTCATGTTAGAAGAAGTTAGCTAGCCATTACAAGAGAAAGAAAACAACAAGACATTATGCTATGAAAGTAAAGCTTGAATGAAATAAAGCAAGTAATGAAAAGCACTAGAAATTGCAAAAGAAGAGAAAGTAGATTGGATTAATGCTTTCTTTGCTTCAAGTTGTCACCCCTTAATTACAAGCTTTCACTCTCTCACTATCTCTCTCTTGTAGAATTTCTAGGAGGAAGAAGAAGACTAAGAGCACTAAAACCTAGAGAAAAACCTACAAATTACAAGCTCTTTCCTCTATTTTTCCTCTTCTTTCTCTCACTGGCCCTGATGGTCTTTTTATAGGCCTCAGAGGAGAAGGCTCCAGAATCCAGACGGTTGGAGATCAATCGCTGGCTTAACGGCCAGATAACTGCCACAGATCCGCGGCCAGAGCCGCGTTTCCGCGGCAGAATCTTGGCCGTTGCGCCAACGATTTCTGTTGCGAGTTTGTTGCAGGTTGTTAGCCACGTGGATCTTCTAGAATGTTGACTGGATGCGTGGGTGATTCCAGATCCTGGGCTCAACTCTTGGGCTCTCTTTGGGCTTTGAATTAATCCCCTTTAATTCATGCTAATTACATGGATTTATGGGCCTCTCTCCATTAAAATATGGACCTGCAAAAATAGAGAGAAAAAGAGTAAAAAAAGATTTTTATTGATATTATGCATGGTAAAGAGGTGGAAGATGATGCAAAAATGAACTACAATCAGTTAGTCCAGAGCCCTTCACGGGGAATTCGGCTACACTGTGTGTTGTATTAAGTGTGTTGCAATAATTGCATTAACTTCCGTATTTAGCGCATTTAGTTATTAAATTAGCAAGTACACCTATTCACCCCCTCTAGGTGTCCTTTTCAACATGTACACATTGTGGCCGCAAAGGCCATTTAGCAAAATTTTGTTATGACAAGTTGCATCATTTTAATTTTGCTAAAAATAAAAATTTTTGGGTTCCTTACAAGACTACCCCAAAGGACCCAAGAAAATATGGGTACCAAAGTCCCCACCTTTTGTATTTGACGTAGGTGAGGGCTCTCACATGACGTGAGAGATTTGGTGCCTTGGTGGTGGTTGCATGGACTTGAAGGACATATATTTGATGCACCGTTATCAAGGAGTTTTTGGTTGGGACTACCACCATGATTGAGCTTTGGAGTTGGTAACAATCTCTAAACTCCCATTTTATTTATGTTCATGCTTGTTCATTTATGATATTTTTAGCATGATTATGTTTATTTGTTTTTGTGCTTCATGTGGTAAATACTAGTTTAAATATAGTTTTTATCAAAACTTGTATTTATACATGTACAAATAGTGAGAACAAATTGATTCATATATGTTTGCACTTCATGCTCATTTGTACCCACTATATGCACATGTATAGGCTAGTTTTGATGATTCTCCGCATTTACACTTGTTTTGCCTATTTTAAGTTTTACTTCATGTATATGCATTTTTATTCAAATCTAATAAATATACATGTATATCTTTTTTGAGTCTCTTGCCTTCATGCAAATACACTTGTTAGACTCTTTATGTTTGAGATATGTATGTGTAATGTTAGGATTGGATAAATCATACATATACCTAGAAGTGTGCTTTGTTTTAATGAAAAATGAATTTTCATGTTTGTTTGATAAAAAAATTTTTTAAAAAATGATACTCACACTTTTTGAGCTCAATGTCTATTTTCATCAAAATGTTATTTACATGACTTTTGAACACTCACACTTTATTTCTTTGTCATGACTTTGATTCATGAACATATTTTTTTGAGCTTCATAGATCGAGTGTCAATTCTTGTATTTGGTATGATTCATGGAATACATATGCTTTGATTTCATGTTTTGAAGGATCTTTAACTAGTTTTTTAAAAATTATTTTAACTAGTTATTGTTCTTCATTTGGTAGTGATTTTCATGCTAAAATATTTCAAATCTATTTTTGAAAACTCTACCCTCTATGGGAGGATGGATGGGAGATCATGTTCATGTATGCTTTAAAATGAAAATCATTTAAAACTTGAACCATGATTGGGTGGTAGTTATATGAGATATACATGATTTACATTGTCATTTTCAATTGGTATCATTGGATCTTTTCAATTAGTATCTAAATTGATAATTTTGGTATATACTCATATTTTGTTTTCTTATATATGTATGTATCAATGTCAATTGGTATACTCATTTCATACATATATATGATTTTCATGTGCTTAACTACAATTGGTTCACATTTTTAAAAGCACAAAGTTTATGATGAAAAATAAAAATTTTTGATCATTATGTTTACTATTGGTATCAATATGTTTCAACTTCATATTTGTTAAATTTCAATTGGTATCAATATGATTTACAATAATGATTATTTTCATTTGGTATCTTAAAATTGTTTTTTACAAAAGCTCTGATACCTTTAAAATTTTGTTTAAGAAAAATTAAAAAAACATTTTTTGATTTGTATTGCCTATATGCAAGGAGAGCTTAACATCTCTTCTACATATAGATTCATGTTGAGTGTATCTTGTATTGAAGAGCTTGACAATCTCTTCTTTATGAGGTACACGTGTGTAGGGGAGCTTCACATCTCCTCTTATGCATTGCATAGTGTACGTTATGTGAATTAGGGCTTGTCATCCCTCCTTCATGTAATGTATCTATGTAGGGAAGCTCACATCTTCCTCTTCATGAATGTATATCGCATATAACCTTTTATTGATATATTTGATTTGACCCCTTATTGATCTCTTTGTCATGACAAAAAGTGGGAGAAAGATTGATGATTTGTTTTACCTTAAACCCTTTGTTGATGATTGACAAAAAGGGGGAGAGGTATTTGCTATATATGCATGTTTTTATTAAAGGATTTATGTTTATGCATATATGTTTTGTTTTGCAAATAGGAGAAAAAGAATTTGATTTGTTTTATGCTTGATTAGCATGTTTACTCCTACATTTGCATACATGTTTTTGTGCTCATTGCATATTTATTTTGTTTATTTGAGATGCATGAGTTAAGGGGGAGCTTCTTTGAAGCTTTACTTTAATCCATGTATATATAACTTCATGAGTTTTGCCATCATCAAAAAGGGGGAGATTGTTGGCCAAAGGCCCATCACTCTAGTTTGATGATGATCAACTCATGTAATTATGTTTACTAATGATCTTGTATTTAATTAGTGACAGATTTGTTATCAAGATCTTAGTAGGTGTGGAGCTTCAACAAAGGATTTAAAGACATATTTTGGAGCTAGCACCGGTGATTCACGAGCCTATGCATCAAGATCACATCAAGTACTCAAGAGGAGTCGAGCTCGTTGGATCGTGTTTGGACCAAGTAAAGATGATGAGAAGACTTCAAGGGAAGACTTCAAGATCAAGACTTGTGTCTAGGTATAAGATTTAGTTTTTAGAAGATTTTGTTTTAGTTAAAATGTAAATGATAGAGTAGTTGGTGGATTGCTCAAGTATACATTTACACACACACTCTTGATAGATATGTTTTCATAAAAGAATTTTCAGTTTAGAAAAGACTTTCATTTTGGAAAATACATGTTTGGATTTTGGTTTCATGTTTACATATCTTTTAACCAAAATCATGTTTAGAGCTTAATGTCAAAAACTTAGATATTTCATCTTATTTGTGTAGTGGATCATATCCATACACACTATGCTTTAATGAGTTCAAAATATCTAGTTTTTATTTAAAGGAGTTTTGAAAAAATAAGTTTTTAGAAAAATACAAGTTTTCAATTGAGCCAATATTTCCATATACAAAAATAGTCCAAATCTTTTATAACATGCCTTGATTTTGTGCAAGCATGTTTTGTTTATCAAAGTATATTGGTAAAACTATTTTGTAGATTTTAAGTATTTATGGGATTTTATTTGAGCCAAAAAGATAAACTTTTTAATCCTAGATTTTGTGTTTTCTGGCTTCAGCAAGTCGACTGTATAGTCGACTATACCTGAAGCCGGTCGACCGGCACGGCTTGGCTTGGCAGATGGCCGGTCTGCCGACCCTGTCGACCGGAAATGAGAGCAGTGCTCTCTATTCTTTTGGGTCGACCGGGCGGTCGACCGAAGGCTCTAACGGTCTGATTTTTGACCATTGGCGGTCGACCGGGCGATCGACTGACAGGTCTGACAGACCCCAACGGCTAGTTTTTGACAGCCTATAAATTTGGGGGTTTGGTCATTGTTTTGAGACAAGATTTTCAAGTGGGTTTTCACCAGTTTTTCCTGAACTATTTAGAGGTTTCCTCCACTTGATTTAGAGCAAATATTTCCAATCAAAAGGAGAGTTATATCAAGAGTGTTAAAAAGAGATTTCTTGAGTTTTCCTCCGCCATTCTCTTCCTTGTTTTTCTCACAAACACTGAGCAACCCATTGAGCTATTCATTCTATAGGAGTGTTTTTGTGAGAGGATTTTAGGTGATCAGAGTTGTGATCACAAAGTTCATCTTTGTTCTTTGAGAAGGCGGACGGTTGTGTTCGCAATTACTTCGGGTCCTAGTGTGGACTCGCTTGTTTCGGGTTCGGGTGCAAACTCTTGTTTAAGGTGCGGCCTCGGCGAGCGGTGGGCTTGCGGTGTGTACGGACTAGGGAGTCCGAGAGTTGTAGGTGTTGCGGCAACGGGTGATCCATTGGGATCGCTCATAGTGGAAATCCTTCGTGTGTCGAAGGCGGGGATGTAGAGCAAGGGTGCTCGAACCTCGAAACAAATCCCTTGTGTTTGCGATTGCTCACTCTCTCTCATGTGTCTTTATATCTTGCATACTTTAATTGTCTATCCTTATATGCTTGATATATTCATTTGTCCTCATTGATATACTTGCTTGGGATTGTTTGCTAACACTGTATTCAACCAAGAGAGCCAACGCAGCACCTCAACCATTCAAGGGGAATCTAGAGGAGTTTGTCCAGAGCCCTTCACGGGGAATTCGGCAACACTCTTGTGTTATACATGGTGTTTAGTGTAAAAATTTAGTTTAGGTCATAATTGTTTCTAGCTTTCGCATAATTTGGCATTAAGTGACCATTAGATTAGCCATCACCTATTCACCCCCCTCTAGGTGAACCTTCATATGTTGGCCCAAAGGCCCATCACTCTAGTTTTGATGATGATCAACTCATGTAGTTATGTTTACTAATGATCTTGTGTTTAATTAGTGACAGATTTGTTATCAAGATCTTAGTAGGTGTGGAGCTTCAACAAAGGATTTTAAGACAAGTTTTGGAGCTAGCACCGGTTGATTCACGAGCCTATGCATCAAGACACATCAAGTACTCAAGAGGAGTCGAGCTCGTTAGATTGCATTTGGACCAAGTCAAGATAATGACAAGATGATGAGTAGACTTCAAGATCAAGACTTGTGTCTAGGTATAAGATTTTTGTTTTAGTTAAAATATAAAGGATAGAGTAGTTGGTGGATTGCTCAAGTATATATCACACACACACTCTTGATAGTTTTGTTTTTACAAAAGATTTCATTTTGAAAAATACATGTTTGGATTTTGGTTTTCATGTTTACATATCTTTTAACCAAAATCAAGTTTATGCTTATTGTCAAAAACATAGATATTTCATCTTGATTGTGTAGTGGATCATATCCATACACACTATGCTTTAAAAGTATATCTTGTTTTTGTATTTGATGAAGATTGGAAAAACATGTTTTGGAAAAATATTGTTTTGAAAAATACAAGTTTTCAATTGAGCCAATATTTTCAACTTATAAAAAATAGTCTAAATTCTTTATAACATGCCTTGATTTTGTGCAAGCATGTTGGTTATCAAAGTATATTGGTAAAA